>JAURVB010011880.1:0-10944 GCA_033002965.1 Piper betle | reverse complement strand
GATGCATGTTGGTACACTTACAATGGAAACAACAAGAGCAGTTCTTGGAATTCAATATTCATCGACAAGAAACTAATCATGCCTAAATCTCAGACGAACGATAAACACATCTAGACTTCAGAACAGCTGACTATGAATACAAACTGCTACTTCCATGTGGTATAGAGCATATTGAGATTTTGTATGCGTAAGGGCAGACTTATCATCTTGGGTGTAATGATATAGCTAAATCTGAGCTTCTGATGAGGCCTTGGGATAGTGCTACAATTGCTCAAGAACAGAGCTCAAACAAGCTCTCCCTTATAGGTATCAAACAGTAATTAGATGAAATTAATTTGCAGTTGCTATACTGGACTAAAAGTGGCTTTTTGACAAGTTTTTTCTCCTCGTTTGCGCGGCTAGGGATGTTGATGATGGTTCAGTATGATTTATTAAAAAATAAATTTCTTTTAAATTTAAATTTTAAAATAAACTCTTTAAAATAAGCTTTTTTACTGTAAAAAATAAGCTCTTTAATTTATAATTTATTTTTAAATATAATTATTTTAAATATTAAAATGTTTAAATAAATAAATAAATAATGTTTTCCCGCTTGCAGAGTCGTAATCCCCATGGCTGCTGTGTGACTGCATCCACCCCGTGAACTATATTTCAACCCGTTTGCTCCTTCTCATCTTTCTTTCTCACAAAAAAACAGCCAACAATGAACAAACAATGAAACGTTTTCTAATTTTTTTAAGTTTTGAACTTTCAGAGCATTCCGCTCGTCTGCTAATCTATGGACTAACACAATAATACTCTACAGATCACACGTGAGAGTACTCCATGTACCAGACAACACTGTCAACAAATTGAAAAATATATAATTCATACATATAGAACCAGTCAGTTTTTTTATTACAATAACTGAATTATTACAAGTACTTTAATCGAGAATCCACTGCTCATTAAGTTGAGATAATGGTCATTGGCAGATTTCTTTGGCTGCTGCCAATCTTCATCCATCTGGAGCTGCCACTCATGAACATCTACTGCTTAACATGGCCGCAAGGAGCTGCTCTCTGCTGCCATGGTGGTGGGAGCCGCCTACTGTGACACTAGATTCCATCAAAGCTCTTCCAAGAACAGCCACTTCATTGCTGGTGCACATATCATTTTCATCTCCCATTTCATGAGCACTCAGAAAAAGCAATCTTGCTGGAGCTTATGTTGGAGTTGAGTGTGGAGAGGCAAGAGCGGGAGTACCCAGATTCAGTAAGGAGTTGGAAACAGATGAAAATGGAGAGTTCAATGTTGTGTTACCATTTAGAGTGGAGAAGCACATGACACGGATAAAGGATGCTGTACCCTCCATTCCCACTTCTTCTCTGCATCTCAAATCAAGAAAGCAGAGAACCTCACTGCTCTGTACCCTCCACCACCCACCGCCTCCCTCCTCCACCTCTCGTACCATATGTACCCTTCCCTCCCTTCCCGTTTCCACCTCTTCCTCCACCTCCAAGCAGACGAAATGGCCAGCTCCCATGGAAGAGCTCTCCTTGTGTAGGATGTGGGAGCAGAGCCTTTGTATTAGAGAAAATGTAAAATTACATGAGATGATATAATTAGCTTGGTATTAGTATTATTTCTTATCTTAGCAATGGAATAATCCATAGTTGACAAAGCATTAATAAATGTAAAATTCAAATTCAATATTTTAAATCTGCACTTCACTTATTATAATCCCAATCTAAAGTTTTTAATCAAATATTATCTACGGCTAATATGACTAAATTAAATTATAAATTGATTATGTTGGCATTTAAATTTGTTCAAATTCATAAAACTATTTATCAAAATAAAATTATTTCCTCCCTTCATAATCTCAAATACTAATTTAAAATTTATTAAGCTCCCAATTTTTCTTTTAGGGCACGGGTATGTTGGATAGTTGCTGATATATGATGTGCAACATCACAATCATCAGCATTTCTCACATAGCTAACCACCACATCATCATCATCTACATTTTATCCAAGCAATATATATTTTCCATCACATAAAGCAAGGAGATAAACTAGACCACCTGTACAACGATAGTTCTTACTTCCTGTGTCAAAGTTAGACAATGAGATAAAACCCCGGGACCATTAATTCCTGAAACCAAACAGATGTTGATGAAGATTGCACCAGGAATAAAAACAGGAGGAAACCATGGCATAGGTTAAAACATACATCGGCGACGACATAACAATAATCCAAAAGGAAAAATAGCTGTTGATTAATGCCAGGACAAATGTTTTCTATAAAGCAAATAAAACAAATCATACATGACACCGTATGGTACAGATTATTTTTTTAAGTAGTTCCACCCTCTCCAATTAGAAGATAAACCAGAGTATAACACCTCCACTAGCGCTCTAAACAAGAAAAGGAAACTATGATACACAATTTGCTATCTCCCCTACATTCACCACATTACCATGTTGCTAAATCAGGATTTAAGGTTAAAAAGAAACTATGAATTAAAAAAAACCATCCATTTCCTATTAATTTAACAATAGAACAGAAAAGACTCAAAACAAAAAATCACCACCAAGGATCTGGGCGGCCCTCACTCTTCTTCCTAGCTTCCTTGGCCAGCAGCACCCCCAGATCTGGCAATGGATGACATACTTACTTCCCACCTACTTGGTGGTAACCCATTGCCCCACCTCCACCAGCATACATTGGCTGCTGCACCCCTCCCCCATACATCATAGCAGACCCTGGCATACTCCCTCCACCACCAGCACCCCCATACATTCCTCCAGCTCCATTAAGCCCCATGCCATTGCCCCCAGCTCCGCCATCCTTGCCACCATCACTGCTGCCTTGTCGACCTACCACACTCTTCTCACCTTCCAACTCACGAAATTTTTGAAGGTATATCTTCAGGGGCTCAATATAGTCTTCAAAACCAAGAGTGGTCATTGCCCAAAGAAGATCATCGCCATTTATGGTTTTGCGCTTCTCACGCTGGCATTTGTCCGAAGCCTCCCCTGTGATGAAACTAATGAACTCAGAAACACATTCCTGCACGGTTTCCTTTGCATCCTTGGATATCTTTGCATTGGCAGGCAGAGCTTTCTTCATGATCCTGCTAACATTGGCAATTGGCAGGAACCTGTCCTGCTCCCTTGGAGATGACTCGCTGTTTCCACCAGCAACACTGTTGTTATGACCACCTGACTCATTATCGGAATCTGCCATTGACTATATGACTCTTTATTGCTGGATAATCAATCCTGCTACTTTTGACGGTAAATGAGGTGAAAATTAACAAATCAATAAAGAAGTTACAAGCTTCACAAGATAAAAAACAAAGCTTCCAAAAGTTCTTAACTAAGTAGCCTTATATAGAAAATAAATGCCGAAAAAACACAACTGTTTGACAAGGTCAAATACTTAAAGAAGAACCAGCTCTCGTTCTAAAATAGACTTGGCGAGCAAGTTCAATTTGATCGAAAAAAAAACAAACGGAGAGAAAATTTAGAACTCGATATGAAAAATGTATAGACAAATTGAGTTAATCTAGGTTTCTTCCATGGAATCATTAACTAGCGGCCAATCAAAAGCAGGTTCAAACAAATTGCCAACAGAAATGCGAATCCCAAAACCTCGATCAGCGCCCAGGAGACACGCCTGCAACACTAAACAATGCAAAGGTTATGATAGAACTATAGCGACATAGCTCACTCTCTGCTACAAATAATTAACAATTGATCAAAGCCCTAGAAAAAATATTTTTGCAGCATGACTAGGACTACAAAATGGTAAGCAATCTACCACAGAGAACAGAATTCAAAAAGAATGTACCATTTTTAGCAATTTTAAAACATAGAATAGAATTTTCCGACGAAAACTGCAACAGCTGGTCTGGAATTCCAAATTAACGCTAGGAGACATTGCACCCAAGAAAAAATTAACAAACAAATCAAATAAACAAAACCCAATAAATATTATTATTAAATATAAAATAAAAAACCCTAGAAGCAAAAGGATTACAGATCCTAAACAATTTCAGCGCAGATCTGCACAAACATAACACAATATTTACTATTTAGAGTGGCAAGAGCAATTTCAAAATTAAATCTAATGAACCAACAAAAGCTGTAACCACTACTCCACTCAAGAAGCCCAAATTACCAACACCTTCCAAATATAGAACCCTAAAGTTGTACCAAAGGACTAATCAAATAACCACTTTTCTCCCACCAAAAAAAAAGGAAAAAAGCACAAAAAATATCAAACGATCCAGAGTTCAAGAATCACACTGAGATTGACGAAATTCACCTGAGATTGATGGGGAATTGGGAGGAGATGTGGGTACAAAAATTGGGGGGAAAAGAGTAAAGTTGAGAGCTTTGAGACGGATGGAAAAGGGAGGAGTGACCGAGTCCGTTGGATCTTGCCCTCTTTTATTGCATCCTCTGCGGACTCGTGGCGTAATTCTTCACCGTTGGTTTTCAGATAAGTACGGCGCATCCAAAGGCGCTTTGGACCGTCCGATTAATATGTGATCAGCACAATCCTGACCGTAGGATGATTCGATGAGCATTTCTTTTTATGCTTCCATTTTTTAAAAAATGTTTATCATTACTAATTATTGGAAATTCTTTTGGTCCAAGTTGTTTCCAGTTTAATTGATAAATTATTTTTAGGTGTTGGCATAAGCATTTATTTACAGAGTCTAAAATAATCTATGTGGGTACATCTAGTTAAGACGACACATCTACCATATAAGAATGATCTTTTTGCTTCTCCTTTGTTCTTATATTTTGTTCACATGTGGTTAAATTTGAACCCACACCTAATAATTTATTAATAATAAAATTTCTTTTAATAAGGATAAACTCAAAATTTTACTCATAATAAAATAGTGCAATGATTTTTTTGCTCTTCCTTTATTATAAACTTTGTCTCTTATATAATAATTTATTAGTAATAAAAATCTTTTAATAAAGATAAACTTAAAAGTTATTAATAATTAAATTTTTTTAATAAAAATAAACTCAAAATATTGTATATATAAGTCTCTGTTTATATTAATCTTCTTTTTTCTTTACAATTATTTATAAATAATTGATAAACATAACATTTATAAAAAATAATACAAAATTATAAAAATTTGATACATATGATAATAATATAAGAATTTGATAAATACGATATTTGATTAATATGACCATATTAACTTACAAGATAAAGTATACAAAATTTTCAACCCTGATGTCAAACATTATAAATAATCATACTAAATTAATAATACAAATTCCATTTATAATTAATTATTTATTAATTTAATTTTAAATATGATCAATATAATTTTTTAAACAGAAATTTATAAGTTTTTAGCGCATAGCACGAGTAATCAGCAGTATAGAAATATTTTCTACCAAACGTTACATTGACATAAATTCAAGTGCCGGCCTGTTCCTTGACCTTAATAAGATTATAAACCTTTAAAAAAAAGAATTAAAATAATAAGCATAATATTCACCTTTTCAATATTTTATAATATTAAATAAAAAAACACAATCAAATGAAAAAAGAAAAACACGATCAAATAAACAACAAACCTCCCAAAATAGAGGTTTGGCTCATTCTGACTCGTTGATTTCTTCGCGTTTCTTAGGACGATTACGCTACCTATCTCTCCTATGCGTATGTGTGCTTATGGGCGAGTTGAAACCGTCCCCCTAGAGTTTATCTCAGCAAGAAGGTGGCCTTGGCTAAACAACACAGCGGGTTTCCTTTCCGCTCCTAGAAAACTTAGTTTGTATCCATTGTTTTCACTCGGCATGAGCTAAGATTTTGATAAACAACAAGCATGACGCAAATATCGGAATATAAGTTTATCACGCCCAACTCAACAGGCAACCCAATTGATTTGGCTTTACTAAAATACACTATAAAATGGAGATAACTTGCCCAACCCACATGCCATACACAGCTTAATATAAGCATACCTTGGATCAAAAATAAAAAATAAAAACAATAAAAATTATAACTAAGCATGCCGCTACTAATCAAGATCTTTAACAAGTCATTTGTTTTGAAAAATGGCTTCCCGTGTTTGATTGAGCATAACTCGGCTGTCAGAAAATAACTTCCAGGGGTCCGTAAACTGCAATGTCTAGAAACCCACATAAACATGAAATGAAAATGGTAGTACTAAAGATATATCACCAACGATCCATCACATTAGCTTGCAAGTAAAAAGATCTAAAACATGGAGCAAGTATGTCTACATTGTCATCATCGTGGAAATGTCATTCAGATTGTTTCTAGTACCTGCAAATTATTAGGGCTTGCACCTGTTTTACAAGACAACTTATGAAAGCTGGATCTCTAAAAGCACACAAGAGCATCCAAGGACAGATGCCAATCATGTAATAATACACATTTAAGTTAGCCTACACTAAAATTTGAACACCTAAAACTCTATGTTGGGTAAAGTAGTACAAGATGCTACCAGTGACAGCCTTGGTTACTAGTCATGTTAAGGCATGATACAAATTAACAGTAGAAAATCAAATCTCAACATCAAGTTACCATTACTTATCCTGCGTGGCACCATGATGACTGCACCTCACTGTAGATAAAATTTTCTTGGGTATGTCTACTCAGAATCACCATCTTTGTCAGAAGCTTCGGCCTTGTTATCCTTGTCAGCACTTTCAATTTCCTCATCTGAATCTGCCTCCGCCAGCTTGGTCAGCTCTTCTTGAATCATACCCTTGACCTCTGCCTTCCTTGGCATGAGATCCACTTTAAAATGGCTGGCTGCACACAAAAGGATGTGTTAAAATTCACCCACTGAGGTCAGACATGCAAATCCATATATAATCGTCTGAGACATTTACCAAGTTGCTTTAGAATGTCAGTGAAAGTTGCCTGAAAAAAG
This sequence comes from Piper betle, assembly GCA_033002965.1. Lineage (NCBI taxonomy): Eukaryota > Viridiplantae > Streptophyta > Magnoliopsida > Piperales > Piperaceae > Piper > Piper betle. The sequence goes on along the minus strand of JAURVB010011880.1, from coordinate 4,016 downwards.
TAAGAAATAAGCATTTAAATAAAATGGAGAAAGTGCAAAAAATCATAATGGAAAATTCTGTTCATAGATCTTACAGTATTAAAGTCGACCTCCTTCAAAATGTCACATATTGCTTGACGCAGCTCCTCCTCATTAGGTTTAGGCTCATCTTTCTTGGTTCTGATTCTTGCTCTTACACCTTTAGCTCCTGTCAGGAACATTGATTGAATTCATGGCAAACACAGTTCTAGCATAGAAAAGAATGAAATTCAAGACAACTTCCCTGCACTTCTTTGAAAAGAAAATACACTAATAGAGTCCATCAACATATTACAAAGCGCACATTTGTGTTTCGAGTAAAACATTATCTTAAAAACTAAACCTTGTTGCTCTAATACAAGGTAGAAATTGTCTAATGAACAAGGTCAATGAAACTTGGTGAATCTGATTCACAAGCATCTACTAACAAAATCAAGCAATGATTAATTAAGCAGAAATACACTTATTACCTTGGTTGTAAGCATTAAAATCTTGTAGTTTAATTTACTTCCATAAATTAAGGTAAAAATAACCGCAGCAAATTTAGACCCTACTTACAAGTAACAAGAAAGGAATGAGAAGTTGTAAATCATCCTTCTAGAGGGCCTACTAGCTGTATACATTACATGCCTCAACCCTCTTGGGTTGAATATACTTCAGTGCATGGAGATTTCATTATTTTCCAAACCTAAACCTTAAAAGCCCACTCTCACCATCTTGTACCCTGGTTATCATAGAGATGCACTTCGAAGTAACATTGGGAATTCTTAAAGCAATACAACAAAACTAAGAGAACAACTCAAAAGACCGCTAGCACTACAACCAAGCTACAGAAAAAATTGAATCCTTCAAAACTCCCAAGTTCAACATATCTGCAACAAGGCTGAGAGCATTCATTTTCCTTTTATTTCTTTTGCAATCAAAAGCTAAATATCATACAAGTTGCTAAACCAACGCGACATTTTAAAGGATTAAGAAGTTAAAAAACAATCATTCAATATTTAAAGCTAAATTTTTTATCTTACCACTTTTCTCTTTTTGAGAAGATTTAGATGAACTTCTTGGCTTCTTCTTAGGACTAAATTCCTCACCTCTCTTCTTTTTTGGGCAGATTTTGAACTCTTTTCGCTAGAATTTTCCACCTTGGGTTTCTTGGCAGATGCTTTTTTGGATGATGCCTTCTGAGGAGTGCTAGGTTCTCTCTTAGGAGTGTCAGACTTTCTAATTTTGCCTTTTGCAGAAGATCTAGTTTTTGATCTTGATTTTTAGTACTAGGCTCTGAAGGTTCTGAATCTTCATTTTCATCCGCTTCCAAAGTTCCCTCCTCCTTATCACTTTCAGACTGGTTGGCAAGTTCATCTTCAACACTAGGATTTCCATTTTCATTTGCTTCATTTTCTTCATCTTCATCAGATTCATCATCAGATGTACTCTTTGTTTTCAACACCTTTTCACTCATCCTTTTCTGCTGCGATAAATAAATAAAGGATATATATACATAGATGATAAGCTTATATTCAACACAAACACGAGCATATAAGGATTTAAAACAACCTTGGAGGAGCTGCTTCCGGATTTCACCTCACTTTTTTCCAATGTACCTGCATTAAGTTTCCGCTTGCGCTTTCGACTGCTACCTGACTGTAACAAAAAAGTGTGTCAAGCACTTCTCAGTAAAACAACAGTCATTAACTTCATCTTAGCAAGGCTATGGTAAGATATGTAAAGAAGGCATAAATTTGCTCAGTTTACTATAAAGAGGGTAAAACAAGATACAACATAGTAGTAATCTATGCTTTTCTAATCATAAGAAAAATAATGCAATTTCCATCATACGAAGGAATTCAGCTTGCCTACATACAGAAGCACCCTCACCCCCCACCCCACCCGGTCACTGTGAAAGTTTGGGCCTTCGTTCCTCTCTTCCTCATCCGTGCTCCCCTTCCAAAATTTTATTTTTTCCTTCTTTAGAAGCCATTCCTATTCACTTCCTTTCTATTCTCTTTAATCTAGTTTGCCCTTTTGCATGAAGGACCTCTCTTTACTTGGCTAGCTACTCAAGCCAAGAAATGAAGAAAATTGATCTGAAAATATTAACATGATATTAACTACCTCATTACTGCTATGTCTGTGTTAACTAATATGCTACTTTTACGGACCAAATACATGTCAGGTACATGTATTATGTTTGACATTTCTACATTTTTTGGGCTAACAACATTTTAGGGACCAAACAAATGTCACTTGTATGATAATTATGTTCAACAATTTTCCCCACCCTAGATTAAGGATTTAATTGAAATATTCTTGTACAGGCTGTCTTACACAAAGCCAAGATTCAGAAAACAGAAATTGGTCAACCAAGAAAAAGGAAAGAAAAATGCATATTGTATCCTATCCTATCTGTTGCACTTCCATAAAACCTAAAAAGGCATTTTTCTCGTGCCCTATATGGTAAGTATATTGCTATTATACAGTATACACAAAGAGAAAGCAGTCAGTGAAACCTGCTCTTTGTCAGTAAGAGTGACATCTGTTGTAGAATGAGGAGCTGCCATAAAATCCAACAATCGGACCACTATATCTTCCTGAAAGTAGAAATCACTCTATTTTGAAGTGACACGAGCATAGTAGAGAAGGGAAAAATGGGACTTTGCAACAGTATACACACAACTAACCTTCCTTGTAGCCGCCTTTGAAACAGGTACGTCAAGCACATCACAAATATCACATAGCTTATCCTTGACCAATTTGTCAAGTTTCTCTTTTATTTTAGCTCTTTGCTTTTCCTGAAGCAAAGATTAACCCAAGGTGACAATGGAGTATAGGTATAATCCACCCCAAAAACAAAGATAAAAAAGATTGGTCACTACAAAAAATCCTTGAGCATAAAAGAAGACTGAAGTAAGAAGGCAAAGCAGAGTATTTCCACAAACGACTTAAGACCAAATAAAAGCAATTTTACATATTAAATATACAAGAACAAAGCAATCTCCAGAAACTCTTCTGTTTAGAAAATGAAATTCTCAGATTAATCAACTAACAACTTGAAATTTTATTGATTTGTCTAGGTGTAAACAAGGAAAATGCGGCAAACAAAATGCAATTGCTACCACAAGATATAATCCACTCAGAAAAAGCAGATACCTAGATTCCAAGAAAGTAAAATTGTTTTTAAAACTATATCCCCTGAATATTTACTACAACTGAGCAATAATGAGAAACAACAAAAAGCACCATAAGTGGACAGCTTGCAACACCCATTGCTAATATCATTTCCTCTAAGAAATTATATCCACTGGACAACAATTTGAAACATTCTAAATGGAGAGATCATATCAACAGCTTCAACTGCTACTAATTTTCAGAGAGCAAAAGCATAGTTAACTTTTCAGTCCAAGGGAACTATGATAGATAATTTTCACTAGTGCAACAATTCTATCAGAAGCTCTATCTCTACTAACTCTGATTAGACAACACTACTCAAGAAGGTCTTACCAATGTCAACAACTTTTTTTTAGTGCCGCCAACAACTTCCACCTCTTGTACCCCAATGAAAGATCAATCATGAAATTCAATGGTCACCATTTATCATGAAATAGACCCAAACAAAACCTATTGATACATACTAAATCCCAATGAACCATCAGCCATCAATTCAAAGTTGATCTCAATTTTTCATAAAGTAAAGCAAACCAAATCTTCTTGCTTATAACTAACTGACAATGTGATTCTTGAATCAGTCTCATACACATTTAGTCGATCATTTCCATATTAGCGACACTCCCACTTTCATCATTTTTTCGGATATTGTACATAAAACGATGAACAGTCTCATAAAATGATGAAAAGATTACTATTGGCTACTCTTCGCATGATGGTTATCATTTTAAGGTGCGCTTGTATATCCCATATGATCTTTGAGGTATCTTATCACAAAAAGGCGCACAAATTTTGGTGTTTGAGACATTAGCTTCTATGTTGGCCTTCTGTATCTT
>JAURVB010011879.1:0-19049 GCA_033002965.1 Piper betle | reverse complement strand
AGTGATCAAGTGTGGGTGAGTGCCTCCCTGCGTGGAGATGTGAGGTAGTGTCGGGTAAGGGGATTGCCGGTGTGTGGCTGCAACCAGCCTTGGTCGGGGCCAAGTGCTGGGCACACCCGGTAAGCTGTCGGTGCAGCGTTGTCCACCTGTGACCGAACCATCCAGTTCTATTCCAGCAGCCTCGAGCCTGCGTGCCGAGTGCTGGGGAAGTCCTGTCGAGTGTGTGTGTCGAAATGGCCATCCCACCGAGTGCATAAGAATTGTCTAAGTGTTATTGGATACTTGTGACTCTTTAGTCTCATCCCGCTGTCTCTTTGCGCGGCAAGGGCGCCTCGGTCCCACCGAACCCTTCCAACCCGACGCGGGAACACTCTAACCCGCACCAGCGGACGAACCCGCGCCCGAACAGTGTGTGCTCATATCATTACTACATCCTAATAAAGAAAACAGTGCTAACAAACCTATAATTAAACATGTGGCACACAAATCGAGACATAATAATAGTAAATAATAAATAAACAAATAAGCGTGCACTCATAGATAATTAGATAAATTATAAATACATGAACATAAATAATACTCTAATCTTAAATACATATACGCGAACAAACCAATAGATATATATATATATATATATATATATATATATATAAATTTAGTAAACATAAATAAGACTAATATTAATAAGCAAATCTATCACAAATAATAATAAGTAATCATATAAACATACATTATAATCAATAAATACACGAAAAATACAAAATGAATAATATTAAATAAATAAATAAAACAATAAATAAAGAAAACATGTTAAATCATGTGAATATGCATCTAAACTAATATAAAAGTTCTTGAATTACAGAAATGGTGAAAGAATGAACTGAAAATAACTAAATCGGGTCAACTGAGCTGAACCAAACCGAGTTAAATAAACTGTTGGGCTAGGTTGGCTGGGCTTGTCTGCCTGATTGATACAAACACAAGCTCGGATTGGTGGACTCGGCTCGACCATGTGGATGCGACACGGGCAAGTGGACGCTAACGTGAGCAAACGGACCAGCATGGGAGGGTGGTGCCCGTCGCCGACAAACGGCGTTGGCGGTGCGGCAGAGGCCGCCGCCGGTCGCAATCACTAGAGGGGAGGACGGGGAATGTTATGGTAGAGACGATCAGCAAGGTTCGGCCGTTGGTTCGCCGAAAAGTGGCATAATCACCACCGCCGGTGATCGTGGCCACGACGAAGGTCATGGGTGGTATCAAAAGCAAGAAAATAGAATCATACTAAAATAATAGTGGATAATTAACATCAAGAAAAATAATAAATAATAACTAAAAATAATAAATAATAACTAAAAATAATAATATGAATAAAACTAACTAAATATACAACTAAATGCAAGTAAATATCAACACATACACAAGCATCTAAGTAAATAAATAAATAATTTCATAACAAAAGCAAGAAAAAGACCCTTCCCACCACCACTGAGTCGTTGATCCTCACACCTACACCAACCAATGCCGCAAGACCTCACCTACATGCATATAGGGGGAAAAGGTTGATAATCAAATAACTTTAATTATAGGTCAGAAATAAATACTAGTAAAAATAATACTGGCAAAGAGATATTCCATAACCCGTGAGAACATAGAAATTTTAGAAAGTGCCTCAGAGCGCAGTAAGCAAGATAAACATATGTCGTACACACCGACGCACATGCACGATAATTGCATAAACATACTTACATAAATGCTTACGCTCTCACAACTGCAACATAACACATGTCACAGTACTCAGGTGGCAATGGAACATTTAAGTTAGTGTCACAAATTCTAAAAATGTGATGCGTAACACAATACCCGTATACATCACACTGCATTAAGATTTGAAAGAGTACTAGTGCGATCCATACTACCCGTATAATTCTCTCATGATCGCAAAACCGTAAACCCTCATATACTTATATAGTAGGCATTGGTAGGGAGTTTCATAATAGTTTTTAGATCTCATTATTTAAAAACCATCAAGGGATCTTAGCCTTGAAGTTTTATCAAACTTACAAAAAATTTAGCTAAATGACTTGATATCGAAGGGATCCAACAAAATGCCACCAACTTCGTCCTATGTCTAAACCACGATTAAACTAGACACTTAAGGACCCAAACAAAGATGAAGTGAAAGAGAGTCCTGCAGACTTGTATGAGTGAAGCTCTGCATTCTAGATCAACAAGCTCACCATGACAATTATATATCTATCTTGTTTGAATGTATCAAGATCCAGATAATGCAAAATGACATACTACAACGAAAGATATCATTTTTACACTAAAATAGTGCATATAGAACATTCAAAAAATCATAACTATTTTTATACACGTACAAATGACATGATTCCCAAGCCTACAGACTCCTAACAAGATAGGATACATTAGAAAATTTCTAATAAAATGGAAACAAACATGAGCAGAAGCAAACAGCCCCAAACAAACGGTGAGCAGGAGGTAAGGAGTGTAGATTTACATCAAAGATACCCAAGGTCTCTTAGGGCTTACTACCCCAAGACCTTCGAGTGGAAGAGAAGAAAAAGATTGAAATGTTGTAGAATGAGATGTTTTTAACAAGCCTGGCACAAGGGTACTCTCCCACCACCTTTGTGATGTCCACCTCTCCACCAACCACCGCATGCCCACCACATGTTGGTCTAGATAGGTAAAAGGGGACAAAGGCTCAAAACTGGGAGCAATGGCGCGGTGCAGCTCCTTAACACCATGAAAAGGAGAGAAAAGTTTCAAATTTTGGTGCAAGGGCGTTGTGCCAGCACCTTTGTGCCCAACGTAAGAATCACGAACTTAGAGTTTTCAGCCTAAGGCTATTGGGGAGATCTCGGGAATAGTACAACGTGTCTCGCACGAGCTAAGATTGATAGAAAAAGGTTCTGAACATGCGACAAGACACACTATAAACGCAAATGACACAATCCTCTTACTAATCCAGAGCCTGTTGCGACCTACGTATGCACTCGTTCATGGTATACTTAAGGTCAAGTACACCCACTCTTGACTTACTGAAAACTCGATAAAAACTATATATAGGGCTAATAAGGGGATCATATAAGTAGGTTATAAGCAATGTGAGGTGGAGTAAAGTTTAAAAATAATACGAGAGACCTCATCGTCAAGGGTTATTAATCATGGAAGTAAAATGTGTCTAGATGGTCCATGTTAACCAACAAAATAGTTACTTAACATGTCCTATGATCTAAAAATCAAATCTATGATTGAGTAAATTGAGAACTTTGAGAAGAGTCTTAACGAACATGTAGTCCAAGCTCCAAGCACATCAAGACATTGTCAGGGAACTCAGACTCTGGAACCTACATCAGAACCCATTACTAAGCAAAAGACTGACAACTCTATATGATGCATGATCGTACCATGCACACATATCAACAATAAGATCATAACAAAGGACAATGCTAAACAAATCCACAACTAAACACCAGGCAAGTAAAACGAGACATGTGCAAACAACCAACAAATAAATAAAAAATAGAATCATACTAAAATAATATTGGATAAGTAACATCAAGAAAAATAATAAATAATAACTAAAAATAATAATATAAATAAAACTAACTAAATATACGACTAAATGCAAGTAAATATCAACACATACACAAGCAGCTAAGTAAATAAATAAATAATTTCATAAAAAATAAATAATTAATTTAATGGCTAATTTATTAAGAAAATAAATGAATTAACAATTAATAATAATTAGTCATGAATAATATTAATATAAATATCAAATATATGAATATAGAACTAAACATGCACAAATAATAACATGCGAGCAAATAATTAATAATTAACTAATTAATTAAATTAAATAAGATAAATATAAACAAGAATAATATTAACAAATAAATTCATCACCAATAATTATAAATAATCATATAAATAAGCATCATAATCGGCAAATATATAAATAACAAGAAAAAATAATAACGAATAAATACATAATAAATAAATAAGTAAATAATAAATAAAGAAAAACATTCATAATATCAAAATATTCCACTTACTGTGAATATATATCTGACTAATGTAAGGAGTCTCGAATTACCGAAAGTGGTCGAAAAATGGATAAAATTAACTAAAATTGACTAAAAATGGGTTGCCAAGCCAACTAGGGCGAGTTAATGGAGTCAGACCTAATCGACTCGGCCGAGGCGAGCTCCTGGGTGAGGTGGTTGGACTCGGTTAGCTAGATGTAGACACAGACAGAAATAGATAGAAAGGAGCACAAGCATGAACACAGGCAAATGGGCCCAACAAGGCCGACGGTGCCCGTCACCGGAAAATACCGAAGGCGGCATGGTGGGGGCTGTAGATGGTCGCATTCAATAGAGGGGAGGATGTTGACTATGATGGAGGTAGTGATCGATGGAGCCCGGCTGTCAATTGGTCGGAAAACAGCCGCAAAGAGGAGGGATAGCGCTGGGTTAGGTGGAGTCGTAAGCAACAATTCCGACGGCTATAGTCGGCAGGGTTAGGGGTGGAAATCATCCAAAAATATAGGAGAAATCTCCTCAAAAATAGGTGGCCAATGTTAGCATTGACATGGCCGAGCTGGACCTTGCCACGTGGCACAATCTGAATGTCCAAAAACTCTTGGGACTAATGGGATCAACTTAGGGTATATACCGAAGGGGGCGCGGCGGGGGACGGCGACGGGGTGGGGGTGGTGTTGCCCGGCGGCAGGGCGGTGGGGCGGCGGGGATGCAGGGGAAGAGGCGGGGCGGCTAGATCCGCCGCCCCGTCGCAGCCGGTGGTGGTGGGGGGCGGGGAGGGAGGAGGGGCGGCGACGGGTGGGGCAGGGGTGGCGGCGACGCGTCGGCCGGCGGCAGTGGTGGCGCAGCCGGCAATGGCGTCACCTTTTTTTTCATCCAGCCATTGGATTGAATCCAACGGCTGGATGGCTCAAGCATAGGCAGCTTGCCTATGCTTGAGCACAGTAAATCCGCACTCATATATATGTATATATATATATATATATATATATATATATATATATATATATATAAACGCTACTGTGTGCTGTGTGAAAACGCAGCGCATCAGCAGCGTTTTTTATCCGGACCGTCGGATCGAAATCCAGCGGCCCAGATTTAATTTAACCCCCCCCCGACGACGATTCCCGCCGGGGCCTTTCCCGCGTCCCGCCTTCCCGCGCCCCTTTCCCGCGGCCCTCCTTCTATATAACGCCGGCTGCTCAGCCGTCCCCGCCAACCCACCTGCTCTCGCCCATCAGCATTCCAGCCTTCCCCGCCCCCGGCCACCGACCCCTCCCCAATCTGCTGCCCCCGTTGCCCCCCACCCCCACCCCGCCCCCACCGTCCCCCGCCGTATCAGGCCCCCACCTTCCCTTCCCTGCCCTGTGCCACCCCTCCCCCCATCTCCCCACATCGGCCGCACCCCACCCCGCCCCCGCCGCCGTCTGCCACCCTCGTCGGCCCCTACCCCCACCCTTGTCGGCCCCTACCCCCGCCCCGCCGTCCCCCACCGTCTCCCGCCCCCTGCCCCCCGCCTTCCCTCCCCTGCCCCGTGCCGCCCCTCCCTCCCTTGTCTCCCCACACCGGCCGCACCCCACCCCTGCCCCCGCTGCCGTCTACCGCCCCTGTCGGCCCCTACCCCCGCACCGCCGTCCCCCACCGTCTCCCGCCCCCTGCCCTCCTGCCTTCCCTCCCCTGCCCTCCCCCTCCCCCGCCTTCCCTCCCCTGCCCTCACCAAACCCACGGCCCCTGCCCCCGCCCCAGCCGCCGCGGGCGGCCCATGCACCAGCCGCCGCCCCGCCCAGCCCCCCAAGGCCCCAGCCAACGCCCCGCCCAGCCCCCCAGCCCCCCAAGGCCCCAGCCAACGCCCCGCCCAGCCCCCCAGCCCCCTGCCCCTCCCTCCCCTGCCTCCCCACACCTGCCGCACCCCGCCCCCGCCGCCGTCACCCGGCCCCTGCCCCCCACCCCTCGCCGCCCCCGACCCCCGCCCCCGCCCCCTGCCACCCCCCTTCCCACACCTACCGGCCCTTGCCACACCTACCGCCCCTGCCACCCCTCCCTCCCCCGGCCTTCCCAAACTTGCCACGCCCCCAACTGCCCCTTGAGGTCACCCGGCCCCTTGCCCCGCCCCTTCCCGCTCTGTGCCCCCATCCGCCAGTGACCCCACTGCCCCTTGCCCGCCCCTCGCCGCCCGGCGGCCCCATTCGGCCGTGGCCCCCCCTGCCGCACGTCCGACGACCTCAGTCGCGGCCCTGCAATCACCCGCCGTCGTCATCCCGACTCGAGTAAAAAAAATTTTGACTCGGTCGCGCGTGAATGTTCTAGTTTTAAACCTTAAATTTAATTTTTTTTAACGGGTTTCCGTGGCATATATTTATAATTGACGCTAAATTTATATTTTTCAGGTTATATTAAGTTGAGGTCGCAAAAAATACATCTTTCGGAATACGAAAATCAGGTTAGAGTTAAGCCTTTAAAGATACTTTTACTTAACTGAAGCATGTTTACTGCATTTATTTTAATTGAAAATATTCTTGGTTTTTATAAATTTTATATTTTTTTAAGAATGGACAAGCTTCAAGATAAAGCATACGAGGAAGAAGAAATAGGCAAAAATATTACAACAATTTATCCTATTGTAGAAGATGAGTTCAAACCAAAGGTTGGAATGCAATTTGATTGTTTGGACGATGCACTCAATTTATATAGCAGTTATTCAAAAATGGCCGGTTTTGGTATACGTAAACATAGTACAAATTATCATAAGAGAACAAAAGAGTTATGGTCGCAAGTATTCGTGTGTTCTAAAGAAGGTCATTTCAAAGAAGATGAGCGAAAAAGAGAAATACCTGACAAAGGGAAAAAGAGAACTCATCCTATAATAAGAGAAGGTTGTCAAGCACGCATCAGGGTAACTAAGAATAAGGAGGGCACATGGAATGTCATGTATTTCGAAGAAGGACATAGTCATGCACTCCTTACACCATCAAAAATTCCATTTCTCAAGACACATAGGCATGTTACAAGTGTGCACCGAAATTTGATTGACCAATTCAGAGAGGCTAACATAAAAACTTCTCAACTAATGTCTGTGCCAGAAATTGAAGCAGGTGGGGCAGAAAATATTGGTTGTACAGAGAAAGATATTAGAAATGTGCAGACAAAATATAAAAAGAGATAAAGGAAATTGATGCCCAATTATTGATGGAACATTTCGAGGAATTGAAAGAGATGAATGACTCCTTTTTTATTGCTATGAAGTAGATGATGAGGGAAGATTAATGTAACACCCCGTTTTGGCTCACCCGTGAACCGACCCGGAAATGTCACTGGCGACCGAACCGTTTGCTAATCTACTAGATTCGGTTAAGCCGACCTGGATCAACTCTCGGCGTCTCAAGATGGAGATGCAAATGTGAAATGCATGAATGGGAACAATTGGGTTCTAACGCGGTCCTACATGCATGCTATGATGTACAAGCAAAAACAAGACAAAACAATAAATGAGAAACCAAAAGAAAATATATGCTATTACGGAAAAATGGACAGAGTTTCCCCTAAAAGTGCGATAGGGGCCAACCTGTCCACAACAAGGGTATATAAATATTTTATGAAAATACGATAATACATACCAATCTACATTGACATTAAATCATTATCTTATTCATTTTTACCCGAGCCGAGTCTGAACTCCAAGGCTCCCTACTCATTCATATTTATCAATTCGTTTCATAACAAGTAATTCATTCAAGCAAACACATCAAAATTATCATTTACATAACAATAACACACCATCATTATACATACGTTACACGTGGCAGGTACATGTGTGCGGTGTTCCGTGCTGCTCCTCCGCAGTCCCGACAGCTTTTATCGCTCGCATTCCTCACCTACATATATATAGAAAAACCGTCAGTAACGAGTGTTACCAGCCCGAAAAATAACTAATATCAATCTGGCACAGGAGAGCAAACTCTCCTGTTGAATCAAAACCTTATACTTCCTCAAGAACTCTCATCAGGGCACATACGGGAGCCGTCGCCCTCGGGTCGACAGCGTCCCCCTATCTTTCTCATTCTCATACCTTGGCCATTTCTCTATCGCTTCTTGCATCAAATTTCATTCCTTACCGCCCTCTGCACCTTCCATATTACTCCTGGCCTTGAGCACAAAGGCCGAGCACTCTCAGGCAGTCGCCTTCAGTACCCTTTGAACCATAAGTCTAGACATGCGCTGCATTGCAGTACCCGTAAACCTCCACACTTCTCCGGGTTTGAGGAACTCAAAGGTGGAGTTGTCCGGATCCTTCGGGAATGAAGTGGGTTCTCCCCAGCTCCAGAGACCGCTCTTCCGAGCACACGCCCTAGCTGAAGACGTGGCCGCAAGTAACCCTCATCCCATCTCTCACCGAAAACGCGAAAACTATACATTTATAGGCCTAGGTTGGGATTTATACAATAGGCCTGAAAGCAACTTGAGCTGGATCTGAAGTTCGAAAACAAACTCGAGGGATCTCATCCTCGAGGGTTATTAATCCAGAAAAAAACTGATTGGCTAAATGGCCCGAGTTAAGTGGGATCCGATAAAACTCCACTTAATTCGTCCTGCACAGGATAAATCAAATGCACAATAGAGTAGTGTAAATCAGAGAACGAGTCCTAAACGGACCTGGTAGAGGCTCCAAACAGGTCCACGCGCCTAGGCGGCGAGCTCCTACACCGTACCTACACAATCAAGCTAAAAACTAACGCCCGCATGATGAATCACACATCCTATGGCATGCACACACAATCAACACAATCACACATCAATCAACACACATCAACCTATATCAATTCTAACAAGCCTACTTAGGCTAATTTGCATTAGATCATGATCATTACCTACTTACCCTAATTTATTTCTTAGCCTCCATTTTTAACACCACTCAATCAAGCAAATTTCACATTTTATCCTTAATCAAATCTACATTTATATATATTATTATAACATACAATTCACCAATCCTAGCATGCAATTCTAATAATCAATACTTTCCAATAATTAAATTAAAATAAATTATACCTCGTGTCGTCGAAAATCGGCGACGGCTAGGGTTTCCGTTTCGTGGCTCGAAACTCGAATTCGGCACCTAGCGGCATCCGAAGTCCGATCAGATTGGACCAGGTGCGTTCAGTGGATGATCCGGCGAATTTCCCATGAATCCAATTTTTCGGCGATTTTCTGGCAAGTGTCGACGGTTTTTCGGAGGATTCCGGCGGTTTTCCGGCGACGATTCGGGACGGGGCAATCAAGGGGTCTATCGGCACCAGCTCGATGAGCTTGGTCCAATGGTGGTGTTAAAGAAGGTAGCCGAGCTGGCGATGGCCGTCGACGGCTGCGTCAAAAATGGGCGGTGGTGGCGGCGTGCTCCGATCGAGGCTGCAGCCGGCCTCGACAGTGGTCGGGATGGGGGGGAAACGTCGGCGACGGCGAGGCGGTGGTCGTCAGGGCCACAGCAGCGGCGGCACGGCACGGACGGTGGCGGAATCCAGCTCGGAGTGGCGACGGCCGAGGTGGTTTCGTGGGGCGATTCCGACGTCGTGGTGGTGAGATGGTGGTCGGGGTGGGTCGTGGCGGCACAGTGACTGCACGGCGGGGCGGGGCAGCGTTGATCGGCGGCAGTGCGGCGTTGGCAACGACGGCGGCGGCGGCGACGACCGTGGGCGGTGTGGCTAGGGTTTGGAAGGGTAAGTGTCAGGAGGAAGAAGAAGTATTCTCAATGGCAAACTCGTAAATAAGTATTGACTCGATTCCTACTCGAGTCAAAATAATAACTAGTTCGTAATAAATCCTAAAAAATCTAGAAAATATGGGAAAATTCCATAAAATAAAACAAACACAACAACATCCAAATGGGATGCTCTATAACTAATAGCCCATCCGAATATAATCCAACACGTCCTAATGCGTTATTCGGCCTAGAACTATTTTACGATCAAATAAAAATAACAATCAATACTGCATACCTCCATATACTTGATAACCCATTTTTCATCATATTTTATGCGTTATCATCGTACATTGGAGCATACATGACCCTCATCGCTCATAACTCACAGTTGGCCTCAACTCAGCTCGCGGTCCATGAAACTAACTCGACTCGAACTGACAGTTGAACTGACTCGTTCACTCCCGTAAAACTCTGACTCGAGTCACGGGTTTTACAATTAAAGCATTATTTTTGGGCGGATGGAATTTCAAGAAAAAATTATCAGCTTTTCTCAGATGTGATCATTTTTTATACAACATATAATACAAATAAATATTCACTTGTTTTTGCCCCATTCACTGGCGTAAACCATCACAGGCAAACAATTACATTTAATTGTGCATTTTTGTGTAATGAGAAGACAGAATCGTTTGTGTGGCTTTTTGAAACATTTTTAAAATGCATGGATGGAAGGCATCCCGGGGCAATTGTTACTGACCAAGATCCGGCAATGGATAAAGCAATTAAATTGTCATTTCCTTCAACATATCATCATCTTTGCATTTGGCATATCCTTAAGAAGGAGACTGAAAAATTAGGTGCAATTGCTCACAGGAAGGAGTTTTATTAGCCATTTCACAGTTTAATTTATGGGGAGGAAAACGAAGAAATATTTGAATCACAATGGATTGAACTAATGAAAGACAATTGCATAAAGGGAAATGAGTGGTTGAAATCCATATATGCAATTCGTCATGCTTGGGTGCCTGTGTATAGCAAAGGTATATTTTTAGCTGGTATAAGTTCACAATGAAGTGAATCTCAAAACTCATTTTACTCAAGGTATCTGAACAACAAAAATAGCCTCATAGAGTTTATACATAGATATGAGAGAGCTATCAAAAGACATAGATTGAACGAGGCAAAAGAAGCATATGAAAATTCATATAAAGGCCCTAAATTGGTCACCCCATTCAATATGGAATGTACGATGGCAAAAGTTTATACTCGTAAAGTGTTTTATAAGTTTCAAAAAGAACTACAATACAGTATGGTTTGTTGCTCATCTCATAAGAAATTAGATGGGGAGGATGTTGAACAGTATGATGTAACATGTTGTAGAAATAATAAAGGCTTGGTTGCACATGTTACTTACAAAGGAGCTAATAGGAGATGCACATGTAGTTGTCAGCTTTTAGAAAGTGAAGGTTTTCCATGTAGACATTTGCTATATGTACTTAGATTGAATGAGGGGGATATTTTTCCTGAAATGTATATCCTGAAGAGATGGACAATTGGCATAGCAAAGGAAGTTATTTTTGATAGTGAGGGAGTGGAACTTCATGGTGATTGTCAGAAAACGTTATTCTCAAATTGGGGGAATTGCACTGTATATTTAATCGATGGGCCAAAAAAGCATATTCGACATCTGAAAAGTTTGAACTAGCCAAACAAAAATTGTTGGAGATAGAAAAATTGGTAGAAGATGTGGTAGATGATCAGCATCATGGAATACAACTACATCATGGAATACAAGTCCATCCACCTACACAATCAAAGACAAAAGGAAGTGGCTATGCCATGGGTGTAATCAACGGGGAGTTGGGCATGATAAATGCACTTGCCCTGCAATTGTATCACGGTAATGTTGCCTAATCAACCCTTCTTCTGATGTTTGTTATATATATATATTTTGATTAATTTCCATGTTTTGTTTTTAAATATATAGGCAAAAAATTGTTCCATCTAAAAGTGGAGTCATGGAGTCTATTCAGGGGCGTCGGCACAGTGATGGTGATTGTCAAAGCAACGATGCAGAGCGACTATGATAGCTCCGAATTTTTAACTTGTTACCATGAATTATTATTTGTTTTAATCAACTTTCACGCTTTTGTAACTTGTAAGTTTGTACTTGTATTCATCATGTACAAGAAAGTTGTATAAGATGGATCCACTGGGTCTTGTTTCTGATTTACTTAAATATTATAAGAATATTAACTACAATCGAGACCGAGTCATTTTTTTATTAATAGCCTTGAGTCGATATTAGGTTAATTTTAATTAAGTCGAGTCGAAACGGAGTTAATTATTTATTTACTTTACTCGAGTAGAGGCTGAGACAGTTTTTTATTAACTTGCCTCTAGCCCCGGCCCGCCGCCCCCCTACCGCACCCTGTCCCAGGGCCCCTTGCCCCGCCCCAGCCGACACGAGAAATTTTGTACAAAAAATTATTTCAGTCTTTTGACTCAAGTCAAGATCGAATCAAATTTTTATTAATAAATTATTTTATTTTTTTAAAAAAATTATTTTGTACTATTGACACGAGTCAATAACGAGTAAAAGTTTTATTACGAAATTATTTTTTTAAAAAATAAATTGTTTTATACGATTGACTCGAATCGAAATCAAGTCAATATTTTATTACAAAATTATTTTATTTTTTTAAAAAAAATTATTTCATACTATTGACTCGAGTCGAGATCGAAGTAAAGATTTTATTACAAATTTATTTTATATTTTTAAATAAAATTTTTTTTCATAATATTGACTCGAGACGAGATCGAGTTAAATTTTTATTACAAAATAAATACTAAAAAATAAAATAATTTTATACTAAAAATTTAACTCGATCCCCACTCGAGTCAATATTACGAAATAAATTTTTAAAAATTAAACTAATTTTGTAATATTGACTCGAGTCCCACGGGATCGAATCAAGTTTTTATTATGAAATTATTTTCTTTGTAAAAAAATTTATTTAGTTATACGACTCTGTCCCAACTTGAGTTAAGTTTTTATTACAAAATTATTTTCTTAAAAGAAATTTTATTTCGTAATATTGACTCAAGTCGGGATAGAGTTAAGATTTTATTACGATTTTTTTAATTTATTTTGTAATAATAACTTGACTCGAATAGGGATCAAATTAAGTTTTTATTACATAATTATTTTATTTTTTAAAAAATTAGTTTCATAATATTGACTCGCGTCAGGATAGAGTGAAGTTATTGTTACGAAATTATTTTATTATTTTTAATTTATTTTGTAATAAAAACTTGACTCGGTCCCGTGCAGAATTACAAAATTATTTTTTTATTTTTTAAATTTAATTCGTCATATTGACTCGAATCGGGCCCAAGTCAAGTTTTTATTATGAAATTAATTCATTTTTAAAAATTTATTTCGTAATAAAAACTTGACTCGAGTCGTGACCGAGTAAAATTTTTATTACACTAATACCCTCCCATGTTTCTTCCATCCACCCTCTATTTTACTGCCCCACCCCACCGCCGGCGACATCGTCGCCGGCCGCCCGCGGGGAGGGGGTGGGTTGGGGCGATCGCGAGGGTGGGTCGAGCGGGGGCGGGGAGGTGGTGGGGAACGCGGGGGGGGGGTTGGCTGCGCCTGCGGGCGGGGTGGGGGCGGGCGATCGCCGCGGCGGGGTGGGTGAGGGGATCGCGAGGGTGGGGCGGGGGCTGCGAGCGGAGGCGGGGACGGGGGCGGGGAGTGCGGGGGGCGGCGGCTGCGGGCTGGGCGGGGGTGGGCCGGCGGCGACTGCGGCGCGGGGCGAGGCTGGGGCGACCGGCGGGAAGGTCGGGGTCGAGGGCGGGGCGACCGCCGGGAAAGCTCCGGGCTGGGGCGGACGGCGGGACGACGGCGGCGGGAGGGAGGGAGGGGGGGGGTGTGGTGGGGGAATTTTTTATTAAGGGCCGTTGGATTTTCATCCAACGGCCCACAATATAATGCGCTGTTGTGCGCTGCATTTTGATGCAGCGCACAGCAGCCCCTTATATATATATATATATATATAGGGCAACGCTACTGTACGTTGCCTCGATATGGACCGTTGGATCTAATCCAACGGTCCACAATCAGCCCCCCACAATCACGGTGCACCCTCCCAATTTTCAGCCGCTCCGGTCCCCGCCCCTGCCGACTGCCCTGGCCCCTGTCCGCCGGCCGCCACGCCCGCTGCCCTGCCGCAGGCCGGCAGCCCCCGGCCACCGCCCGCCGGCCACCCCATGCCCCGCCCCTGCTGGCTGCCCTTGGCCCCCTGTCCGCCGGCCGCCACGCCGCTGCCCCGCCCTAGCCGGCCGCCCCGGCCCCCGCCCGCCGGCCACCCCATGCCCCTGTCCCTCCTGCCACCCCAACCCCCACCCCCGCCCCCGCCCCCGCAAGCCACCCCTGCCCTCGCCCCCGCCCCACCGGCCTCCCCTGCCCCAGCCCCCACTAGCTGCCCCAGCCCCGCCCGCCAGCCACCCATGCCCCGCCCGCCAGCCACCCATGCCCCCATCCTGCCGACCACCCAGCCCCACAGGCCACCCCTGCCCCGGCCTTGCCGGCCTCCTCTGCCCCCACCACCCTAGCTGCACCGCGGCCTCCCCTCCTCGGCCTCACCCGGCGCTGCGGCGCCGCCGGCCGCGTTCAGGTGTCTACCAGCCAGCCTCAACCCGCCGGCCCCCGGCAAGGTCGTCAGCGGTCGCGCAGCGAGAGGAGGGAAGAAGCAGGGGAGAAACGGTGGAGGAAATGGGAATGGTAATTTCGTAATAAAAACTTGACTTGATCTTGATTTGATCTCGACTTGAGTCAATAGTTTGAAATAAATTTTTTTAAAAAAATTAAATAATTTTGTAATAAAATCTTGACTTGATATGGATCCATGTCAATAGAATAAACTAATTTTTTTTTAAAAAATAATTTCGTAATAAAAATTTGATACGTTATTGACTCAAGTAAATAGTACGAAATAATTTTTAAAAAATAAAATAATTTATTAATAAAAAATTGATTCGATCTTGACTTGAGTCAATAGTATGAAATAATTTTTTTAAAAAATTATTTCCTAATATTATATCGAGTCAAAGTTTTTATTAATAAATTACTTTATTTTAAAAAAATTATTTCATACTATTGATTCGAGTCGAGATTAAATAAGGTTTTTATTACAAAATTACTTTATTTTTTAAAAAAACATTTCATATTATTGACTTGAATCGAGATTGAATCAAGTTTTTATTACAAAATTATTTTTTTTTAAAAAATTATTTCATACTATTAACTTGAGTCGAGATCGAGTCAAGTTTTTATTATAATTTTTTTTGTAAAATTAATTTCATACTATTGACTGAGGCTCTCCTGTTGGGGCGGGGCAAGGGGCCCTGGGACAGGGGGCGGTTGGGGGGACAAGGACCAGGGCTCGAGGCAAGTTAATAAAAAATGACTCGGGCTCGACTCGAGTAAAGTAAATATATAATTGATTCCGTTTGGACTCGACTTAATTAAAATTGACCTGATATCAACTCGAGGCAAGTTAATAAAAAAATGACTCGGTCTCGATTGTAGTTAATATTCTTATAATATTTAAATAAATCAGAAACAATACCCAGGAGATCCATCTTATATAACTTTCTTGTACATGATGAATACAAGTACAAACTTACAAGTTACAAAAGTGTGAAATTTGATTAAAGCAAATAACAATTCATGGTAACAAGTTACAAATTTGGAGCTATCATAATCGTTCTTCATTAGTACTTTGACAATCGCCATCACTACGCCGACACCCTTGAATAGACTCCATGACTCCACTTTCAGATGGAACAATTTTTTGCCTATATATTTAAAAACAAAACATGAAAAATAATCACAAAAATACATATATAACAAATATCAAAAGAAGGGTTTATTAGGCAACTTTACCACGATACAATTGCAGGGCAAGTGCATTTATCATGCCCAACTCCCTGTTGATTACAACCATGACATAGCCTATCTTTTCCCTAATGGTCCATTGCAAGTTCTTTACCACTCTTCCACCTTTTACCACTTCCTTTTGTCTTTGATTGTGCAAGTGGATGGACTTGTATTCCATGATGTAGTTGTATTCCATGATGCCGATCATCTACCACATCTTCTACTAATTTTTCTTTCTCCAACAATTTTTGCTTAGCGAGTTCAAACTTTTTAGATGACGAATATGCCTTTTTGGCCCATCGATTAAATATACAATATAATTCTCCCCAATTTTGAGAATAACGTTTTGTGACAATCACCATAAAGTTCCACTCCCTTACCATCAAAAACAACTTCATTTGCTATGTCAATTGTCCATCTCTTCATGATATACATTTCAGGAAAAATATCCCCCTCATTCAATCTAAGTACATATAGCAAATGTCTACGTGGAAAACCTTCACTTTTTAAAAGCTGACAACTACATGTGCATCTCCTATTAGCTCCTTTGTAAATAACATGTGCAACCAAGCCTTTATTATTTCTACAATATGTTACATCATACTGTTCAACATCCTCCCCATCTAATTTCTTATGAGATGAGCAACAAACCATACTGTATTGTAGTTCTTCTTGAAACTTATAAAACATTTTTCGAGTATAAACCTTTGCCATCGTACATTCCATATTGAATGGGGTGACCAATTTAAGGCTTTTATATGGATTTTCATATGTTTCTTTTGCCTTGTTCAATCTCTATCTTTTGATAGCTCTCTCATATCTATGTATAAACTCAACGAGGCTATTTTTTTTGTTGACATACCTTGAGTAAAATGAGTTTTGAGATTCACTTCGTTGTGAACTTCTTATACCAGCTAAAAATATACTTTTTACTATACATAGGCACCCAAGTATGACGAATTGCATATATGAATTTCAACCACTCATTTTCCTCCATGCAATTTTCTTTCATTAGTTCACTCCAATGTAATTAAAAGACTTCTTCGTTTTCCGGACCATAAATTAAACTATGGAATGGCTCATAAAACTCTTTCCTATGAGCAATTGCACCTAATTTTCAGTCTCCTTCTTAAGGATATGCCAAATGCAAAGACGATGATATGTTGAAGGAAATATCAATTTAATTGCTTTATCCATTGCCGGATCTTGGTCAGTAACAATTGCCCCGGGATGCCTTCCATCCATGCATTTTAAAAATGTTTCAAAAAGCCACACAAGCGATTTTGTCTTCTCATTACACAAAAATGCACATCCAAATATAATTGTTTGCCTATGATGGTTTACGACGGTGAAGGGGGCAAAAATAAGTGAATATTTATTTGTATTATAAGTTGTATAAAAAATGATCACATCTGAGAAAAGAAAATAATTTTTTCTTGCAATTCCATCCGCCCAAAAATAATGCTTTAATCTGCCTTCATCATCTACTTCATAGCAATAAAAAAAGGAGTCATTCATCTCTTTCATTTCCTCGAAATGTTCCATCAATAATTGGGCATCAATTTCCTTTATCTCTTTTTATATTTTGTCTGCACATTTCTAATATCTTTCTCTGTACAACCAATATTTTTTTGCCCCACCTACTTCAATTTCTAACACAGACATTAGTTGAGAAGTTTTTATATTTGCCACCCTGAATTGGTCAATCAAATTTTGGTGCACACTTGTAACATGCCTATGTGACTTGAGAAATTGAATTTTTGAGGGTCTAAGGAGTGCTTGGCTATGTCCTTCTTCGAAATACATAACATTCCATATGCCCTCCTCTTTATTCTTAGTTACCCTGATGCATGCTTGACAACCTTCTCTTATTATACGATGAATTCTCTTTTTCCTTTGTCAGGTATTTCTCTTTTGCTCATCTTCTCTGAAATGATCTTCTTCAGAACACACGAATACTTGAGACCATAACTCTTTTGTTCTCCTATCATAATTTGTACTATGTTTATGTATACCAAAACCGGCCATTTTTTAATAACTACTATATAAATCGAGCACATTGTCCAAACAATCAAATTGCATTCCAACCTTCGGTTTGAACTCATCTTCCACATTAGGATAAATTGTTATAATATTTTTGCCTATTTCTTCTTCCTCGTATGCTTTATCTTGAAGCTTGTCCATTCTTAAAAAAATATAAAATTTATAAAAACTAAGAATATTTTCAATTAAAATAAATGTAGTGCTTTATAGAACAACGACCAGCGGGAAGACGGGGCACGGGAAGGGAGTGTAGGAAGCTGCCGGCGGGGCGAGAAAAGGGCTAACGACCGGGGAGGGTGTGATTTAATCTTGGGCCGCTGGATCTGGACCCGACGGCCCATGGATCAATACGCTGCACAGCAGTATATTTCTATATATATATATATATATATATATATATATATATATATATATATATATATATATATATATAGTTTGAAAGCTTGGATCGATGCCGACAAATGTTGAAATTGAGTTGAAGCCTAAAAGTAATTTTATGGACCGAAATGAAGATAAGAAAGTTAAATAGGCCTTGAAACCATGAACTCAATGAGATGAATATCTAAGACTTAAATCAAATTGGGCCCACAAGGGCAATCCAGTAGTGTGAAATCTCTGAGATGCGTATAAAAAAGATATCATGAAAAGCCCAAACTGATATTAAATGCTACGACAGCCTAAATCCAACCTTAAAACCCTGGGCTAACATGAGAAAAAATTGTATAACTCGAATATACATTAATAACCCATGCTCTACTACAACATAAGTGAAGATAGCATATGTATATCCAGTATACTCAGCCTTCATAACATGCTCATACGGTCATTTAGGCCCAATACTCATAACCCAAATATTGAACTGACTCAAACCGACTCGAGATAGGTACATACCAGGCAAGGCAAGGCAACAAGCAGGTAAATCCTTAACCCAAAGCTAGGGTTTTATAATATTAGGTTGACTCTAAATTACTTTTATTAATAAAATAGGAACTTAATGTTGGCTTCTTATTAAATATAGAATATTTAATCAATTAAAATACAACAAATATAAAAAATAACAATAAATCAAATTATTATAACCTATATTCTCATTCAATTACCATATATATTAAAAGTCAGAATTAATCAAAATCCATATCTAAAATATTAGATTATTATATAGTCTATCTAATTATTCAACTCGAGTTTATCTACAAAATTAAAATTTATCTCAAATAAAAGTCTAGCATGGTGTAACATTTGGTCTAGTATTATTTAATGACACGCCAAAGATCGAGTTAACGTG
>JAURVB010011878.1:0-74685 GCA_033002965.1 Piper betle | reverse complement strand
TTCTCTAAAACATAAGATGCATGTACCACGCCATCTCTTGTGTGTGCTTCTAAAACATGTACACTAAATGAAAAAGACAATAAGAAAATGGAACACACATTTCTGCACCTTCATCTCCCTTCTCGGCGATCTTAGGCACCTTATTAGTTCCGGACTTGAACGCAGCGTTGCCCCTGCCACCCCGCCCACCCGGCAACAGTAAAGCCCTCTGCCCCGGTGACAACAACTCCAACAACACCACCTCCGACTCGGCGTCTTTGACAACCGTTCCCGGCGGCACCTTCACCACCACATCCTCCCCCTTGGAGCCGTCCTGATTCCGGCCCTGCCCGTGCGCTCCTCTCCCCGCCCTAAAGTGGACGCTTTTCCGAAGGGGGAGCAGAGAATTCATCGACGCATCCACTTCCAGGTACACATTACCACCCCGGCCGCCGTCGCCACCGGACGGGCCGCCCAAAGGCACGTATTTTTCCCTCCGGAAAGCCACCACGCCGTTACCACCGTTTCCGGCTTTCACAAAGATCTTCGCCGTGTCGAAGCATCTCATCACCGCGGGAACCCCTTTCTCCTTCACGTCGCCACCATCCTCACTTTCTTCAAGCTCCGATTCCCACCGTTCATCTCCATCTTCCGCTTCAAAGCCATAAAACACCTTCTCCTCCACCTCATCCTCCTCGGAGCCATCCGAATCAAAATCGTAACTCTCCTCTTGGGTACCTCCGGCGGCAGCGGCGACTAAGTCGGAAAGCTTTACCTCGCCGAGGACGTCAATGGGCGGGGAAGAAGCTTCGTCGTTCCTGGTAGGTAGGCGAGTGTAGGTGGTGGCGTCGCCGCCGAGCCCATGCGGAGGCGGAGCCTCCTTGTGGGGGGTCAGCGGCGGCCTGGAATTGAGCTTGCGCCTAGAGCTTTTCGGGAGCGTGGGCTGCTTCCGAGCTTGAAATCGAGGCGATGGAGAGATGCGGCATTGAAAAGCGACGGAGAAGGCGACGCCGGCGGACATTTTCTCCGACGACGAGAGGTGCGGCGAAACCAGTTAGTGGGCTTTTGCCGGATTGGGATAAGATTGTGGCAAATTGACGAATTGATGTTATTGGGCTTTTAACTTAAAAGTTGCATGGCAAAAAAAGCTATTGGGCCTTCATGGGCCTATTACTGGGCTTGTTATGTGCAGTTACCAGCTTACCCGCTTATACAGTTTTTTTTTGGAAATATAATGATATATGATAGATATTAATTAAGGGGTGCTGGTGAGCGAGAAGTAGAGTAATATAATTTATGGACTTAGGCAACGTGATCGCGACCAACTCAATTAGAGCTAAAGACATAAAAACACGTAAAAAGTTACACATATTGTTACCAAAATGCATGATTCCACTTTCTCAAGGCTGCGACATTAGGGAGTCAGTCGGATCAGCTTGGATTTGGCAGCAAGGAAGAGCGGTCTTTGAAGACATGCAACATAGCTAGGAGCTCGGGGCGTTATAGAGATCCTCCGCCTTTGTTTTTGCGGAAGAATAAATTAATTTCCTCGTACTGCCTTGCAGCTGTGTTATTTGCTACTAATAGCCGTTTGTTTTTTCCTTTAGCGCAAGAAAGATCCATGAACAAAATGAACAAAAAAGCAGTGACCAACTCTTACTTGATTAACATAAGTGTGTGGCAGCTGAACTGCAGCTAACTCTTGACAAATAAAAAACTAAAATAAATAAAAAAGGCTAACTCTACTTGTCAACGGCAGTTGGAACTTGTCTTGTATATGCTTGTTTGTTCGTTCCCTCTTTTAGATCTCAAAAAATGTTGATGGATGTGCATGTTGGGATATTTGTTCGTAAGTAGATCGTTCTAAATTTGGAAGATTTTTGTCGTCATCTCTCCACTTCACATGTGTCACAAGCGGTCTGCAATCGAACATGCCTGATTGTTGTAATTTCAATTTATTATTTTCCAGAGATTAATATTATGAATATTGGCATAAATTTTGTTGTAATTGCCTCTATTTGCAAATTTTCATCTCTTTATTGAACAAAATTAAGTTGTCACTAGAAAATAATTAAGAGTGTGAGAGCGAGCTCAATATTTTTAGATCAAGATGAAACATTACTTGGACACAAAAGTCAATAGATAACCATAACCATAAAATTATTCCCACACGAGTGGAAGAATTTGCACTCTAACATCGACCAAGGGACAAGGACTATATAATTATATTTTAAATTACTTTAAATTTTATATTTTAATATTGATTCTCGATGTATAAAACCAGTTATAACTAATGATTATAGTCACGAATTAAGACAACTATTATTAAGTCCATCTAAAAATATTGATACTCGACGAGTAGGCCATAGTAGACCACTAGCTAAAAGTACGTTTTGTAGGGCCCTACCTGACAACTTAAGTCGATTCACTGACAGCATACCGATGACCAATCACGTCAACCGACCCAGCTGGAGTTCGTTCTCGTCTTTTCAAGGCCCATTTGCGCGGCAACGCACCCCGCCAATTTTGTGGGGCCATTTTCGTCATGACGCATCCGTGCGTCGGTGCTTGCCCTGGCCACTCATCCGCTTACCTCCGACCACGTCTATTTTTATTCCATATTTTCCACCGGCAGTGGGGAATTTTAACGTCCTTGACTTATAATTTATTGATTATTATGTTAGATATAAAAGAATAAGGAATAGAACGTCTTGTTTTTATGTTAATATGTATAAATTAAATATGTGTTTAACCGAGTTCTTTAGCCATATTAATTTCTTACACTGGATGGTGATTAGAATTAATTGACTAACATCTTATTATTTAAAATGTTTAGTATTATATATATATATATTTAAAATTAACGTGAGGTACACCTTTTATATGTATATATATAGGTTAGTTATATATCTAATTTAAACATTTTTAATAGGTCCTATAAAATAATATTTTTATGTATTAAAAATAAAGTGTATAAGTAAAAATGTTATATATATATATATATATATATTTGATGGTATATAGGCTTTTCAAATAGAGGTTTATTTTATTTTTTTTATGATTGTGTGATTGCATCCACGAGTTATATATATCTTTTTTAAGGAAGAGTTTTTATAAATTCCAATTTTTTTAACCTTTGAACTTACTATTTCATGCTTATCAGTGAGGGCTCATTTAAAAAAGGATAAACAAGATAATAGTTTTCAATATAATCTTAATGTTTAAATCCATTCAATCACTTGTCTGTTCGTGTATTTTATTTTTAGTTATGGTTTTATTTTTTTAGCAAATTTTAAGCACAATGATTTAGTCATAAACTTTCAACTTTCAATTAATCTTACCATCCTCTTAATCCATTATTTCAATAATCCATTTTAAAAGGAAGGTTTTTCAATTTTTTTTTGTTATCTATGTCTAAAAATTAAAAATAATGTTTATGTGTGATATTTTATTTTTTAATGTTTCTTATTTTTGAAGTTAAAAATACTTAATTTTTATTATTATATGTTTTGATATTAAATTTTTAATAGGTCCTATAAAATAATATTTATATGTATTAAAAATAAAGTGTATAAGTAAAAGATGTATATATATATATACATATTTGATGGTATATAGGCTTTTCAAATAGAGGTTTATTTTATTTTTTTATGGTTGTGTGATTGCATCCACGGGTTATATATCTTTTTTAAGGAAGAGTTTTTTATAAATTCCAATTTTTTTTACCTTTGAGCTTACTATTTCATGTTTATCAGTGATAGTCAGGGCTAATCTTAATGTTCAAATCCATTCAATTACTTGTATGTTCGTGTATTTTATCTTCAGTTACGGTTTTATTTTTTTATCAATTTTTAAGCACAATGATTTAGTCATAAACTTTCAACTTTCAATTAATCTTACCATCCTCTTAATCCATTATTTCAATAATCCATTTTAAAATGAAGGTTTTTCAATTTTTTTTTGTTATCTATGTCTAAAAATTAAAAAGAATGTTTATGTGCTATATTTTATTTTTTAATGTTTCTTATTTTTGAAGTTAAAAATACTTAATTTTTATTATTATATGTTTTGTTATTAAATTGTTTTCATATATTTGTGTATGACAATGTTTTTTTCGTTTTATTATTAGAGTTTTACATTATTTTAAAACCGCATAACTATCTTTTAAAAAACATTATTTCATCACCATGGTTGTCCATATATTTTTTATAAAAGCGAGCATTTTTTAGTTATGACTCTTAAAAAATATTGTTTTTTTTTCTCATATAATTTTATACCAAGAGTTGTAACATTTCTCTTAAAAATTTGTTTTTTCAGAAAAAAGGGCTTATGATTGCATGCAAGAGATTGTAACTTACTTTATTTTTATTTTTATAAAATTTGATCTCTCTAGTTTACGTATCATTCTTTCATGTTTATCACCATCAATTTATCATTTATTGTTTTTTTCTAAATTTGTATTAATTACTATAGTCGCGTGTACACACGAATATTTTGGCTAGTTTAATCTAAATTATTGAGACTCGGTAATTTTTACAATTAGTCTGTCTTATTTTTTATAATCTTTTTGCTTTATATTTTGACCCCCCCTCTCGGCCCGCTCTCTCTCTCTTATTTTTTTGATAAATAAAAAAAAAGAGTAAAAACGAAGCGACGAGAATCACAATTCCGACGCCGACCATTTCGCTTCTTTTCCGAAGAAAGCCTTAAAAGCCAACACGGGTCGGATGAGGGGCCCACCCAGCGCTGAGTCAGGGTCGTCGTAGCACGAGAAACGGGGGGTGACGCCGACTCGGCATTCCCAACCGGTGGCGACGTTGGCGGTCCGATTCTCACTCCGTCTCCTCCCCCGCCGGGGCATATCTCCGTTCACCGCCGCCGGCGCCGCCCCCGGCCGCCTCTCTCGTCTCCTCTTTCTTAACCGTCGTTCAACGCCGATCGCGTCCGACCTGGGATCCCGAGCCTGTTCGTCGATTTCCAGGTCGCCTCGAGCTGGCAACCAATAATCCCTAGTTCGGTGCATTTCGCTGCTCTGTTTTGTAGGTTATGGCGATTCTATCTCTTTCGTTTTATTAGTTCTTGTACTGTTTCGGTGAAAATCGTTGTTGCCGATTGTTAGAATGTTGTTTGACGGTTTTTGGGACAGAAGAATTGCGTGCATTCATCTTGTAGTTCTTTCCTTCGATTTTCGGTGGCTGTGTGCTTGATATGGTGTTTTGATGATTGCACATGCGAAGCTCCTACTAATCCCATTGTTTTCTACTAGTTTGGTTCTGGACCTCCGGAGGAACAGAGGAAGAACCCTCCTGGGGCTGCTTTCTTGTTCTTATCTTGTGTTCTATTTTTTTGAAGATTATTGTCTGCATTTTGTGCGTGCATGGATGTTCTTGAAAATGAATTAAGTTGTATGCTTCGGCTTGTTTTATTCTTTGGTTTTATTCTGCGTTTGTCATTATATGTGCCAACAAGGTGCTCTTGACATTGTTTGCACTTGTTTGGTTTTGCTTAGAGTTTGTTCTGCAGGTTGAAAAGTCACTGCAGCTATAGCCCCCCTCCCCTTTTTTTTATTCTTCAGGCATAGTGATTTATTTTATCGATCAGATCTTCGTTTTTTTTCCAAATTTTAAGTGGTTATACATTTTTGTCATGGTGAATTCTGAAGATATAGTTTATGTTGTTATGCGCTGTCTCAAGTGGAACGTGGGGTTGGATACAGCCGTCTTATTTATTTTGGTGTGGCATATGTTTTTTTCTTACCAGTTTTTTTTCTCTTTTCTATATGTTTAACATCCTAACTGTTTACTGAGAAGTGATTGTGGTTATGTTGTACCTTTTTAAGAATGCAATATGCTTTATTCCTTTACAGCTGTGTGAAGTGGCAATAAATTGAATCTCAGCATCAGTAATTGATATTATATATTTCCACAAGGGGATGGGTAAGCCGAATACTAGAAGTAAACACAAAAGGCAGAAGATCGACGAAAATGAAGACTTATCTTCCATAATTTTGAGGTGGCCATTTATATCATTTTTTGTTTAATCTTGTCATCCATTCATTTTCTTTTCAATCCGTCATATTGAAGGCACATGGTTCATTTTTTTTTTGCAGGAGAATATTCTCTACTGGAGAGATATCAAGGGATGATGTGCATGTCTTGTATATGATTAATAAGCCCTACTGTCAGGGTTTGCCGAGTTAATTCAAAGGAGTCTCCAAATTGTTTCTGTGCTCTAGTTCCACCTACTAATGGTTCCCGTAAGTCTGGCTTGTGGCAAAAACTTACAGATATTGTTGAAGAATTTGGTTCAGATCCATGCAAGGACATTCGTACTTCAACTGAGTTCCCTGCTGGTTTGACCAATCTGGGTGCCACTTGCTATGTAAATAGCATACTTCAATGTCTTTATATGAATGGTTCATTCAGAAGTGGGGTACTTTCCGTTGAACCAGAGTTATTGACACAAGAAGTTGTCATAGACAAACTGGCACACCTATTTGCCCAGTTACATTCAAGTAGGATGGCTTATGTTGATTCTGCACCATTTGTCACGACTTTGGAGCTTGATAATAGCGCTCAACAGGACAGCCATGAATTCTTTACCTTGTTTCTTTCTTTGCTGGAACGATCACTAAGCCATTCCAAGGTTCCCAAGGCAAGAACAATTGTTCGAGATTTATTTTGCGGAACCATGTCTCATGTAACCTGGTAGGACAAGTTATGATATATTCATAGATGTCGGGTCAGCTTGGCGACCAGTACATTTGTTTATGAAATTCCTTTAATTGTTATTTGATATGATTTTCTGGTTGAGATTATCTGTTGTGGTCTTTTGGACCGTTAGGAGTTTATTTGATCTCATTGCACATGCTATATACTCAGGACCTGGAATGGAATGTAGTGACATGACTTTGCATGGATGTATATTGTAGGTGTTCTGTATGCGGAAAAGAATCGGATGCATCTTCAAAAAAGAAGATTTCTTTGGACTTGAGTTAAATATTAAGGGACTGAATCACCTTGAGGAGAGTTTAGACGATTACTTTAAAGCAGATGAGCTTCAAGGTGAGAACCAATATTTCTGTGAGTCATGTCAAAAACATGTGGATGCTACGCATTCCATTATACTTCATGCACTGCCCTCTGTGCTCAATTTTCAATTAAAGCGATATGTTTTCCTTGCCAAGGTAAGTTTGTGATTCTGCCCATTGCAGGTTCTATAAGCTGTAAAAGACTTAAATATAACATCAATATTTTGTTTGTCCATAATTTTTTATTTCTTCAGACCACTACAAGAAAGAAGTTAAACTCAATCTTCAGTTTCCCTCGTCTCCTGACTATGACAGAAAGGTTATCTGATTCTGATAAATTAGAGTCAGTATATGAGCTGACAGCCATACTAGTTCACAAGGGAACTGCTGTCAACAGCGGCCATTATGTGGCACATATTAAGCATGAACATAGTGGCTGTTGGTGGAAATTCGATGATGAACATGTTTCTGAATTGGGTTCTAATCCTTTTGGAGAAAAATCCTTAGGATCAACTAAGTGCAAAATTCAGGCAATTACTCAATCAGTTTGTTCTGAGAAAGAACTTTCTACTTCTGATGGTGGCCTTGCTAACAACAACGAGGTATTTTCTTCTGCTGATGCTTATATGTTGATGTACAGTCGACAATGTACAGAAGGGATTAGTACTAGTGGTATGGACTTGGACATGAATGGTTGTGAAATTCTTCCTGCGCATCTTTTTGATGAAGTAAAACAACTGAATGCATCCCTCGCTGCTTCCTCTGAAAATTATGAGAAAGAAAACAAGCAGAGGTGGAGAATATAACATCGCGCAGAGAAGAAGTGAGATCAGTTCTTTCTGAGGTTACTGTTCAGGCACCGGATGATCCTTTTTTCTGGGTATCAACAGAGTGGTTTCGTTTGTGGGCTGAAACTATTAATCCTCCGTGAGTGCTGATTACATTGTGTTCCTAAATGTTTATTCCAGTATTGTACATTTCATGTTTTTATATAATATTTATTAATATATTTAGAAAGTGGAGCTTCTACAAGGTTATCTTATGTAAAGGATCTGGTTTATAGTTAGAGAGTTTAGGAATAGCACGGTGGAGCGAAGAAGGAAAAGTTGAGATTCTGAGAGGATAATGAGGAAAGAGGTGGTAGCTTCAGACTGCCTCTTGAAGGATAAATTAGTTTGGTCACATACGGCTAGTGGATGCAAGAAAGCATTTGAGCAGTTTGGGTTAGTCTTAAGTCTTAACAGCTGGTGGGAAATACTCATGGGATATTTTAAAAATTTATGTGTATCTAATCACATTAAAAGGGAAATATTTGATGTGGGAAATTCATAGGTGTCTAGTTGGAGCGACAAGTATATCTTTTACATGTATGATCAAGTCTTGCAGCTTGCAGTGAGTTTTTTTTATCCGGTGGATGGAGTGGAAGTGAAAGGGAATTACCTGTTGTTGTCAGAGAGATGAAAATTGCTTATGCAGATCTGTTGTTTAACTGAGTGTGAATGGGGAGAGGTGTCAACATGTTTTTGGGAGGAGAGATACTGTTTCACCAATCGTACTTGACTGCTGCTGGCAGCAGTATGTCATAGTGAATTGCCGATTTAAGGCTGCAGTGAGATAGCAATGTTTATGTTATTTTTTTCTTTTTATTGTTTGATTTGTTTGCCCCCAAGAGAGTGGGGAGGGGGTCACCTGTCCATGTGTGATGCCTTCCTACACTTTCTTGAGATATATTGATTTTTTATTTAGTTCTTTGGTTCCATGCACTGAGGTTGTGTTAATTCCACCATAATTAATTTTTGCTTTAATTGTCTTATCACTTAGTTTCATAGCTTCAACTTATTTATGACTACAGATATTTGGTTTCATTTTAAGAATAGCATAATGTTCTCTCCTTATATTTCGTATGTTAAAATGATCATGGAACTCTCTTAAAACTTATTGTTGGCAGGCCTATTGATAATACCACAATTCAATGCATGCATAACAAGGTTTCTTTGTCAAAAAATTGCTCAATGAAACGATTGTCTGAGAAAGCTTGGCACAAATTATTCGGAAAAGGTATGCAATTTGCCGTGGTTTCTTGCTGTGAGTACATTTATTAGCCGGGACAATTTGCTCAAGTAGTAATTATTTTTATGGGGCTGTTCTTGCTTATGATCTGGCCCTTAGCAGCTCCTTTGAGAAAATTATCTGAAGTGCCAGTTCAGATGTGATTCTAAATTACTTTGTCAAAGGTTTTGTGATCCCAGTGAAAGCGTTGCAAGTGTTTTTTAATTTAGTGATAATTGACTTCTTGGACATCAATTTGCTGACTGATCTGCCACATTCTTATCCATCTTGAGATGCTTTAATCTGTTTGTATTTTAACAACTTTTCATTATCATTCAGTATGGTGGAGGCCCGGAACTTGCGCATGATGACTACTGTGTAATCTGCCTCAAGGATGAGGCAAAATCTACTGTATCCGCTAACAATTTCAAGGAGCTGAGATCCTCCATGATGGAACTTGCAGAAGCAGCACTTGCTGGAAACTTTTCCCATGAGCACATGTATTATGTGTCCAAGGCATGGTACTGCAGCTAATTTCCTCTCGCTATTCCTTGTATGTCTTGTAAAATCTTAGCAACTTCAGAATTCTACATCCCTTTGGTCATAATTTGAAGCCCAATAATATCTTCTTCTTTTTTTGGTGAGGTTGTCAACTATATTATTGATCAGTGAATTTCATTTAAGTTTGTTTAATCATTTACATCATTGAGATAGAACATGTGCAAGAAATTGGCAAGTTTTAATATTGCGTGTTGACCTTTAAAAGAAGAGCAATTGAAAGGAAGTTTGATTATCATTGTATTGGAGTTATTTATTTGCTAAAATTTGAGGTTACTACCAGATATTGAATGCGATAGATTCCCTTTGTGTTTAGCCGTAAGCATAGTGCAGGATAGCAAATCCATTGGCTATGTGTTTTCAGTTCCAATTTGTCGTCTTTAATCATCCAATTTTAGCTGGAAACTGAGAAAGATTAACTAGTCGAAAATCTTCTTATTCTGCTTATGATAAAGGTTGCTTCAATGGGTCCGGAGAAAAATATTGATTCTCCTTTTGAGGCTGATTCTGGGCCTACTGCTTCTCTCTCCTGTCCCCATGGAGAGCTATTGCCAGAGCAAGCTGCTGGGGCAAAGCGGGTCTTGGTTCCTAATGACCTTTTGGCTTTTCTTCCTTGAAAATGCTAAAGCAGTGAAGCCTGATGACCTATCAGGCTGCATCGCATTTCCGATGGGGGCAGAATCTTGTGCAATTTGCTGTGTTGAGCTGAATGAAATGGCATCATTAGAGAATAACTTAAGGTACCTTCAAAATTTTTATGGTTCAGCATAATGTATTAATTTGGAGTTGATTAAATTGTTGTTGATGCAGAGGAGAAAAGCTTAAA
This sequence comes from Piper betle, assembly GCA_033002965.1. Taxonomy (NCBI): domain Eukaryota; kingdom Viridiplantae; phylum Streptophyta; class Magnoliopsida; order Piperales; family Piperaceae; genus Piper; species Piper betle. Next base: position 64,243 of record JAURVB010011878.1, on the reverse strand, counting down.
CAGCGTCAGAATCATGGGAAGTTGTTCCAGAATAAAAGTATTTCCCTTTTTCCAGGATGCAAATACTTCATATTGCCATCTTCCTGGTTGACTAAATGGAGAGCTTATATTGCGAGCGGCAAAAATGCTTTTTCTCATCTAGAACCTGATTTATTGACAGTTATGGAGTCTCTCATATGTCAGAAGGTACTTTGGTATTTCTTGATTTACTTGGTGAAGAATGTATAAATGGAATGAGACGTACTGCTTGGAAATTTTGGTACCTAGTTTGGACCTCCGTGTTAAATATGGAATATAACGGACATTGATCCTGAAGAAGCTTCAATAATCTCTTTACTGTTATTGAATGTATCCATTACAAGCATTACGATAATGCTGCTAATGTGAACTTTAAGCTCTTTTATGTGTTTATGCTTTTTATTTTTTAAATAATCTTTTTTCCATAATGCTACAATATATCTTTGGTTATGAACTGTTGCTTCTTTGGATGCAGCATTCATGCCTTTTAGAAAGGCCTCCTCAACTTGCTTGCAAACGAGGTGTCATCACTCAAAAATCATCTGTAAGTGTCTTGCCTAGAGGCTTATGAGGTGTCTATTCTTTCTAGGTTTTTTAAAGGGATTTTTTATCCTTTTCTGATGTGCTTCTCCCAATATATCAAACTGAGTGTTTTTGTTTTTGTTTTTTGTTTTGTTTTTGTATTTTTTTTGTTTTTGTTTTTGCTTTGTTTTTGTTTTTTTTGTTTTGTTTTGTTTTTTTTAGTTTAGTTTAGTTTTGATTTGTTTTTGTTATTTTATTTTATTTTTTATTTTTATTTTTAAAGAAGCCTTACCCTTTTAGCTCTGTTTGTCATTTTTATTGAAGCTCACCACTGATATCAACTTTTAGGATAAAACACTAAGTGGATGTTCATTATGGAGCTTTCCTAAGTATGTGACTGTGTAAACAGGACAAGGATAGTCGTAATAATAGATGTGGAAAGTACCCTAGTAAAACTAATAGTGTTAAGGTAATATTTACAAGTTAGTTCTGTTTTTCGTGGGGAAGATGATAATTTATTATCTGTTTAGTTTTTGAGCAAACGTTTCCCTTGGCTCTGCAAGTGCAGTAATTATGTGCATGAACTCCTATGAAAGCAGGACGTGTCCTAAATGACATAAAAATGTGTAGGCACTAGTTATGTCTGTTGTCTAGGTTTTAATTTTGATATTATTTATGGGCTTCCAGAATCAACCATGACGATGATGGAGAACAGATATCTGCAAGCTTAGTCATATGCTTTCCAAGGTTTCTTGCAACTGTTAATTTCTAGCATGGTTCTTTATTTTTCTATACATAGCAGATGGATGGTTTGACTCTCATTTTGGAGAGTGATTGGAAGGCGTTTTGTGAAGAATGGAGTGTACCTGTAGATAAAGGTGTAACTGCAGAAATTGATCTTATGAATACTCGCGATCTGTGTGGTTCTGCGGGAATGTTGGCCCATGAGGGGCTGATAGATCCTGCCAAAACTGAAGTGGAGAATGGCAATGAGTCTAAGCAACCTGTTATCAGAACTCGACCAGAGGTGATAAGACACCTATTTGAATTAAACCTTTTAAGTATCATAATCTAATTTTTATGGTTTGACAGACTTGTGAAGATTGTGTCGGTGAAAGAGAAACTTGCAATCTGATGCAAAAACTTAATTACTGCAATGAGGAAATACAAGTCTTTTGATTCATGGAAATGAAGTTCCAAAATCAATTTTAGAAGCTTCTGGAAATTCCTTTGATCTAGATCGCCGAACTTCAAAGCGCTCTAGGAGAACCTTAGGTGGCAATTCAGTCAGCCTTAAGGTGTCTGGCTCAACAACATTTTATCAATTGAAAATGATGATCTGGGAATCATTTGGGGTGAGAATGTTACAAATTTGTTTACTTGTGACGAGAGAGTGCCCGTGGTTATTTACCAATGTAACTTTTTGTCCAGGGTATTATCATATGGATTAATTATCTTTCCAAAATTCCTTTGCTACTGAGACTATGGTGTTGTGTAGGTTGTCAAAGAGAATCAGAAACTGCACAAAGGAACTAAAAAATTGGAAGGTGAAATTGCTACTCTAGCTGACATGAACATATTCCCTGGAGATGTCCTCTGGGTTACAGATTCTGAGATCCATGAAAATCGTGATATTGCAGGTAATTCTAAGCTTTTACAAACTGGACCTCAGTGAGGTTTTATCTTTGTTTTGGGGAGTTGGTATTTGGTTAATATAGCTGTTGAATAAGATGCACACTTAAATCACTTTTTTATGAGAAAAAATTCAGATGAGCTGTCAGAGCAGAAAATGGATCTTCAACAGATTGAGGAAGGTTTTCGTGGGACTCTTTTGGTGCCTAATATCATGTCTCAGGTTATTCCATCGCTATTCATTTTGGAAATGAGGATTGTGTGATGCGGACATAATATAGATAAGATTATAGTTGCCAAGTAATCATGCAGGTGTGCAACTAGGTATAGGCTTCTGTGGCGATTTCATGATATGGGAATATTCATGCTGGAAGCCGCAAGTTGTCGTGTTTCTGGAATTGAACCCATGGAAAATTTATTGAATAGTTCTGTTGAGTAAATTTAAGAAGGCACTAGTTGTATGAAGTTTACGTGATTAAAAATTACATGAAAACTAGAATTAGAACAGAGATCTTATTCTTGTAGTTGATGCATAAACATTTAGGAGAATCAAGATTTATTGTCAGTTATCACTTACTAAAGATTTAGCTGTTTACCACAATGCGCTTGTTGAAGATGGAGGCTTTTTTTTTTTTTATTGTATAAACTGAAAGTCCAAAGCACTCTTCTGGTACCCCACCATCTCCCCATTCACATAACTTGGTGGAACTTTGATAATAACCAGATTGAGGGCCACAACCCGTTTCAACACAAAATGGGATAGTTTTGGTATATAGGGATTTCTGTATATGACATGAAACCGGGGAAAACAGCCATTCTTATGCTTCAAATCTTTTATATGCAGGACCGCTAAATTCGGAGAACTTTTCAAAGGGACATTACAGGTTAAATGTGGGTGCCAATTTTATTTTGCTGTAGTTCCCAGTTTGAGAAGAGACTGAAATGAAACATTGTCTTGTTGGTATAAGGAGGGTTTCAATTTTGTTTGCAAGTGTCCAACAATCTACTTGCGGACTTGGGTTCTCAGCCAGGACAAAATGGATATATGAGGTAACTTTGTTGCAATCAAACCTGTTTAACTCATTAAGCAAACAAATTTCATTCTTGAATGGATTCCTAAAATTGAATTACTAACCTGTAATAATTTTAGATTTTTCCCTGAAACCTCAGGCCTCTTGAGGTTAAATAAATGAGAAAATTTAACTAATGGAAGGTTACCTTTTGCTTGATAGCATCTTTAGAAAGTAAAAATGGAATAGAAATGCAGATGCATGCAACTCTCCGTTGATCTACTTAAGACTGGTTGCCATAAAAAATTGTTATTGCAGATCCTTTATGAAATCTCCTCTAGGGATACTTGACGATGAAGAAACTTCAGAAGTATGCAATTTGTGCAAAACTCCTAGTACTGTGTCATGGCTTCTTTCAAGAGGGTTCTAAAATTCACTTAAAATATCTGATGTAAATGGCTGAATTGTAGTCCATAGCAGACTGGTGCTTAGTGCTTAATATAGTTTTAAATAGGCTGTCATCTATGCCTTCACTGTTATTGCCATTTTGCAGACCATAGCTGCAGCAAACGATGGACAAGTACGTGCCAATCTTTAGATTGGTAGTTGGCGGAGCCAGCAATTAGGAGACATGCGTTTGCAGTTGCCGTAGTTTTTGCGTTAAAGGGGTGGATTAGGCTCTTTCGCATTAGGGTTTTTTTGTATCCCATATGTATATAAAGGTATATGTATCCGCCGTTGTGGTCTTCTGTGCAAATTACATTACAATGGTGGGAAAATGGGCCTGATAGCTTTAACTTTAAGCTGTCTGGTAGAACGTGTGTTTGCAAATATATCCTTACGAAGCCCTCCTTGTGTAAGAGTTTTCTGTCTTCTATATCCAGTTAATTTAATGGCCATATATAAATGACCCTAGCCCAAATGCTTGAGTGCTGGAAGTGGAAGTTATCACGTTATGTTGACAATGGAGATGTGACTAGAACTTGGGAAGTTTGCATGTGTCCACGTGGGGGCACAAGTGCACATGCCCCCTCTGCTTAAGTTAACCAATGAACATCAATTGCATCGTGTCATTTTACTCGTTACACGTCTAAAAAGAATGAACATCTATATTGGCCATGCACCTTGCATAACCGACCGACCATCAAAGCATGCCTTGTTCCTTACGGCACGGTCGTAAGTAGTAACTTGTATCATTTTCTGAATTGCGCGTGGTGATTTCACCATGGTATTAAAAGAAAAGCCTTACCATTGCTCTTCAAAGAAAGCACTTTTCAATTGAATATGACGAACATAAACATTTCTGGAGCCAACAGGCTCAAGTACGAACGGCAATGATATACAAATTGAGAAGTTCCGTTGCCCCGCAGGCCGCAACCACCTGATTATAACGGAACCTGATTGGCCCCTAAAATGTTCCTCCTAGCGTCCTACGCAATACTTGTTTCTGTCATCTCAGAGCTCTGGGTTCGGGCTATCAGTTGATCATAATCCTGCAGTTAATTTTCTTTTCATTAATCAGTAGTATAAGATCTCGTGTAAATCTGTCCGACATTACATTTATTGCAATTATATTTTCGGTTTACCAAAGGGTACAGTTGGAATCAGTCTTTTAGTACTTCGGAAGAGCAATGTTGCCAAGCCTACACCTACCTTTGTATTTACAGTCGGATGGCACCATTATAGTAGCGTACTTGGTCCTTTTAATCTTGTTTCTTTACATTGTCAATTTTACCACCCTCTCAACTTGCAAAATGAAAATATCCCCTAGAAGTAGAATCGGCAATCTAGGTTTCTTTTGATAGTTTTATTTTTTTATTTTTTTCTTTTCGGCCATCTGAGTAGGCTCTATGGTTATATTAGGATTGTCCTAATGCAGTGCTGGATTAAAACATGTTATCTCAATGCTTACCTGAGCAATCGCTTGTGCACAAAGTTTACCAGACAACACGGCACCCTCCATTGAAGCCAAATACTTCTGCTTAGTGTAGTCACCGGCCAAATAAAAGCCTTTGACAGGAGATCTTTGAAGTGGACGGCATGGCTCGCAGTTTGGCACTGTTTTGTACACAGACCTGAAAATAAATGTAAAATTGTTTTTCTTTTTAAATGTGCTATCTAAAGGCTACACTCTTAATCAAAACACCGCTAAGAGTGAGAGTTCTTTACTGAACACAAGTTCACAGATATTTTTTGCAACTTCGCATAACTCCAGCAAAACATTTGAAGCATATCAGTTATGCTAGTGGAAAACCTATCTCTAGGGGTATAATTAAAACTAGCTGACTCATAATAAAGTCTGCACATTCTTAAAATAAAAGAAGTTCTACTCTTCCTAGAAGCAGATCTAATGCTGGCAGAACCAAGCTCGTCAGTTTTAATTAAGGAGATACGCTGATCTTGAGAAAATCAAGGGCAAACGATATGACCCACTTAGGTTACTTGAAACTGGATTGGACTCACATAAATAAGCCTACCTTGGTGTCTTCACAACATGATACTTGAGGATTTTTGCTTTGCTATTGTCTGCAGCAATTTCATCTGGAAAGAGTCTTGCAAGCTCCTTCATTGTGGCCTCGATAATCTCTTCGTCACTTCGTGATATCCAATGTTCAGCAGGCGCAAAAACTAGTTCTAGCATGGAACGGTTTGGATCATAGTATTCCTGAGGATATATATAACAAAAGAACCATGTAATGCTGATATAGGCACCCAATAAATATGTGTACTATTAAGGTCAAAATAATGTTTAGCAATCAATTTTCACGGTTCACAACCCTTTTATTGCTGCATATTAATTATGGTATTGATAGTTCGTAAAACTTTAAAGCCAAATGTTGCATTGGTATGTAGTAAGTGTTCTAAAAAGGACTTGTAGAAGTCAATAAGTGACTGAAATCTTAACGTATTAGTCAAATGTAAAAATGAACTCCCTATGCTGAGTTTCATTTCAACTAAATGAATATATTTTATACCCTACCCCCTCTTATTCCTTCTTGCTTTGCTGCTTGTTAATTCTATAGTCCATACTGATGGGAAAAAACAATATTAGAAACTAGGAGAAAGTGATGATTAGAAGAATCTCTCAATCATCAAGAGAGTAGGGATTAAGAACAAGAAAAGTGTTAGATTTAGGGAAATAGTGACTCAAGTGAGCTCACTGAGGCAAACTAACGTCTTCTTATAACTCAAAAACAAGTATAACAGATACATTATACGAGGGGTTACAGTGTGTGAATCCCCTCCAATATCTTCTAATTAACAAGATATCTTATAGCTAATACAGGCTGTAATGTTCACATAAGGTAATATCACATATAACAACAATATCTAACACTCCCCCTCAAGCTGTGGAGGGATATCCACCAAACATAGCTTGGACTTCAACCTCTGATAATGAACAATAGACAATGCTTTAGTCAATATATCTGCAACTTGAGTAGCCGAAGTTATGTGTTCCAAAGAAATAGTCTTCTCCTTTACTTTGTCTCGAATGAAATGACACCCAATTCAATATGCTTGGTCCTCTCATGAAAAACAGGGTTATTAGCAATATGAATCGCAGCCTTATTGCCACACCTGAGTGTCATTGCTCCTGAAACTGGAAATCCTAACTCCTCTAGAAAAGACTTCATCCAAAGTAGCAGTGGTTGCTATAGCAACTGCTCTCGATTCAGCTTCGGCTGAGGATTTAGATACAACATTTTACTTTTTACCCTTCTACACAACAAGATTCCCACCAAGTTTTGTACAATAGCCAAATGTAGACCTCCTGTCAAATGGTGATCCCGCCCAATCAGCATCTACGTATCCTTGAATTTCTAGGGTGTTTCCCATCTCATGCTTAGTTTGCCATAGACATTTTGCAGGACAACTCTTGAGATATCTGAGAATTCTCAACACTGCATTCCAATATGGTATTCTCGGATGTTGCATGAATTGACTGACCATGCTCACTGCAAAGGAGAGACCAGGTCGAGTGAGTGTCAAGCAAATCAATTTTCCAACCAATCGTCTGTACCTGCTGACATCTTCAAAAGGTTCTCCCTCATTTGGTTGGACCTTAATACCAACTTCCAATGGTGAAGCTGCTGGTTTTGCATGTATAGTTCTTGTTTCCTTCAATGTGTCAAGTACATATTTTCTCTGAATCAAATACAGTCTTTGCTGATTCCTTATTACGTCAATCCCAAGAAAGTAATGCAGGTGACCAAGATCCTTAATATGCGACTTGGACCTTAGCCATCCTTTGGTTTCCCCAATACCACAGCTATCATTTCCGGAAAGAACAATGCCATCTACATAGACAATCAGGACAACACACCCCTTGGAAGTTTTCTTCATCAATAATGAATAGTCTGAAACACACCTTTTGAATCTAAACTCTAATAGGGTGGTGCTAAATTTCTCAAACCAGGCTCGTGGAGATTGTTTGAGACCATATGTAGACTTCTTAAGATAGCATACTTTGCTACACTCCCGCTCAGCAATAAATCTAAGGAATGCATTAGAAACATCTAATTGATGAAGAGGAAAGCCAAAGTTAACAACCAAGGAGATAGGAATCCTAACGGAATTCAACTTAGCTACAGGAGAAAATGTATCATGATAATCCAAACCATATGTCTGACTGTAGCCATTCACAACTAGCCGTGCTTTGAATCTATCCAAGGTGCCATTAGGTTTCAGTTTGATAGTGTACACCCACCTACATCCAACCACTTTCATACCATTGGGAAGAACTACTAGGTCCCACGTGTGATTGTGGTAAAGAGCAGCAAGCTTTTCTTCCATTGCCCATTTCCACCTTGGATCCTTCAATGCTTCTACATGATCTGCAGATATAGAGATTTTAGGTATTTTATTTATGAGGGCAGTGGAAGAACTATGGTCCATATCTGTGTTAAGATCAGAAGAAGGAGGCTGGTCAGTGGGAGGGATGGAACTCTCTTCTATACCTTTAGATCGTCAAGTATACACGAGGTGGATCAGTAAATATTTGGCCAGAAGCAGGTAAGACACACGAAGGAGAAGGAGATGGAGAGGGAACAAGGGATGCCATGGCTGGCTGTCTTGTATAGACAAGGGTGGTTCAACGAATCGCTCAGTGGTGGACTGAGGAAGTTCTAAACTAGAGATGGGAGGACTTGGTTGACCAGTGGGTGTAGAGGTAGGTAGAGGAGAGGTGGACTTGGCTGAATAGTAAGGGATGTCCTCAAAGGAACTGACATCCATAGAAATGCAAGTTTTTCTAAGAGGAGGATTGTAACAAACATAGCCTTTCTGATGTTTATAATAGCCTAGGTATACACATTTCAAGAATTTAGGAGACAGTTTATCCTTTCTAGAAGGTAAAACATGGAAAAAACACTTACACCGAATGTTTTAAGTTTAATAGGAAATAGTGGTTTATCAGGAAGTAACAGTGAAATGGTACAGCATTATCTAGAGACACACTAGGCATATGATTGATCAAATAGCATGATGTGAGGAGAGCCTCAGGCCCGTATTTTGGGACAGACACAAGTGTCATGAGACAATGTATTATCTCAAGATGTCAATGTTTTCGTTCAGCAACTCCATTCAGTTGAGGAGTATAGGCACAAGATGTCTCATGTATGATGCCATTAGAATCACATAATGTTTGAACTGCAAAGAGCTGTATTCTAAGGCATTATTTGATCTAAAAACTTTGAGAGAGGCAGAGTATTCTGTCTTTATTTCATTGACAAAAATTTGGAGAAAACCTCTCTTCTTTCTTTTATTAGATACAATCAAGTCATTCGGCTGTAATCATTAACAAAGAGTACCTACCCTGTGAGGAAGGAAGGGGTATGTAGTATACCTAAATTGGTAAGGGCCACAGATGGGAGAGAAGCATCACCGTGAGCCATCTTGAGGAGATGCTCAAAGTCCTCATGACTAAGGGTAACACTCGCAAGTGTAGTTGGAGCAATGCATTTAGCAGCTAGGGCATTGGAGGTGGAGGAAGCATACGGCCCTTCATCTCTCTTGGCAGCCCGCTCAGGTTTTCCATGCTTCCTCCAACATTTATCTTCAGGGTGCCCCTGCTTTTGACAAAAAGTACATTGTCGATCTTCCTTCTTGCCAATCAATCGACCTCCTCCTCTCCCTGATGGGCCATGTCCTCTCCCCCTTCCCCTTGCAGTACTAAAGTGGGGGTGAGTAGTGGCAGTCAAGGCAACTCCTCCATCATGATCTTCAGCTTGTTCAGATTCCACAGATATCCTTGACAAGCTAGAGAAGGTGGCATTAAGTATTGGCAGATCAACACTACTTAGAATCTGATTTTTAGCAGATTCATATTGGGGTCCAAGGGCAGCAAGGAAGGAGATAAATTTCATCTCCTCCATCATGATCTTCAGTTTGTTCAGATTCCACAGATATCCTTGACAAGCTAGAGAAGGTGGCATTAAGTATTGGCAGATCAACACTACTTAGAATCTGATTTTTAGCAGATTCATATTGGGGTCAAAGGGCAGCAAGGAAGGAGATAAATTTCATCTCCTCCATCATGATCTTCAGCTTGTTCAGATTCCACAGATATCCTTGACAACCTAGAGAAGGTGGCATTAAGTATTGGCAGATCAATACTGCTTAGAATCTGATTTTTAGCAGATTCATATTGGGTCCAAGGGCAGCAAGGAAGGAGATAAATTTCATCTCCTCCATCATGATCTTCAGCTTGTTCAGATTCCACAGATATCCTTGACAACCTAGAGAAGGTGGCATTAAGTATTGGCAGATCAATACTGCTTAGAATTTGATTTTTAGTAGATTCATATTGGGGTCCAAGGGCAGCAAGGAAGGAGATAACTTTCATCTCCTCTCTCTGTCGCTGCCAAGTGGTGAGATCCCCAGGATAGGTCTGGTACAGATTTAGCTCCTCCCACTAAGACTTCAAAAAGCTATGATGCTCATGAAGTAGACGAGGACCTTGTTTGGTGAGGAAAATGTCTTCACATAACTCATACATCCTCTGAATGTTGTCTTCCAGTCCATAGTCTCCTTAACTGAGATCCATAATGCATATGCAGTGGGTAATAACATCACATCACAACTTACATGAGGTTCCATACTATTCCATAGCCAGGACCTCACTTGGGCATCTTTTTTAGTCCAAACTGCACTTCTAACCTCTGGTTCATCCTTCTCAATGTATTTAAGCCTCTCAAATTTGAGATAAGAAAAGTCTTAACAGCAATCGACCATGGAAGATAGTTTTTGGACCCAGCAAGTTTCGATGAGGTGATGGAGGAACTATTAAGAAGTTCAGCAATGGAGATGATTGAGGCATCAGAGGAAGGGGCAATAGGTTTATTTTTTGTCACCATGAAGACACTTGTTTGAGTATACGATGACTCAACAACAACACTAAGGGAAAGGTAAGTGGGAATCCTAAAGACTCAACCACAAGCAAAGAAGAAGAACTAGCGACAAGAATATGGTAGAAAGTCACAGATCCAACAGGATCATTTGCTCTGATACCATGTTAGATTTAGGGAAATGGTGACTCAAGTGAGTTCACCGAGTAGCCTCTTCTTAACTCAAAAATAGTTATAACAGATACATTATACAAGGGATTACAATGTGTAAATCCCTTCCAATATCTCCTAACTAACAAGAATCTTACAGCTAATACAAGCTGTAATGTTCACATAACAAACTTGTACATAAGAAACCCTAACTAACAGTAAACACAAACAAGGTAATATCACATATAACAACAATATCTAACAAAAAGCAATGGATTCAAGGGGAGATAGATATGGAAGAAGGGAGAACACTGGATAACATAACTAAATCTTTCTTTTCGGACTGCCACTCATGAATGAGTCGGCCTATTGTAGTTTCTTCATGATTTAAAAATTACAGAAATACCCTCATCACATAGATATTACCTCTGTGCTAAGAAACCCTCACACCAACAACAATAAAAAAACCTTCCAATTAAGCATGCAAAGAAAACCTTAGGCTACTAAGAAAGTCATTAAGCAAACACAAAAGATTGTACTGCATCACATACCTTGCACGTGACTGACATATCAGCATATACGCTTAGAAGTGAACTTCTGCACATAAAGCAAAACCTAGTTAGAATACAAAAGTAAACACAACAAACTATAAACCATTTTTGGAACTTTTATGGGAATAATAGAATAATGGTCATCTTATCAGGACGTGAAATTCTAAGATATAGAAATATGTCAAATACAACAACAACGTTATAAACAGCATGCACAATTAGTCTGTCATAAACTCACACAACAATAAATTTTCAGGTTCAAACTAAGAAGTCGTTTTATCATTTATCCAATCCACTGTAGACAGGGGCAGGATACATTTACAGAATGAAATGCCATCATTAATCATTACAATATATGCTTTTCCAAGGCAAATGTCACGCAACCTACCACCCAACTCCAAGCTCAGGATCAACTGGACATGCCATTCAAAGGAAGGACACAATCAAGCTAGGATAATGGGAAACAAGTAATTATTATCATCAAACAAAACAATCAATATCATTAAAACGTGCATCCTTCTTGAAAAGTTGTCTATAAATGTTAAAGATTCATTAGAACCACAACCTGCTAAAGAGTAAATGATCATAGGTGTTCTTCAGCTTTCTGTCAAACCTAGGAAACAGTAGAGACAATATAGCTCTCAGTTGTTAGGCTGTATAGCATGGGCAATGTAAATGGTAAGCCACATGGAACAGGCAGAGGAAAGGAGAAATAAACTACGCTAAAAGCAACATGGCAAGATGCAACTAACCATATATGCACGTTAATAACTGGTACTCCCACCAGTTTCTCCAATTTCTGGAAATAAGAGAGCTCTTTCCAGTCTTCTGGCAAAAGAAGCTTTAGGATGTCAACTAGGTCAACCAAATCAAACAACAGTGAGTACATCATCCCACAGACCATCTTAAGAAAGACAATACAGTATTGAGCATGTTAATAGATATAATACCTGGAGTGGCAACAACATACGCATCTCCCTCAATTATACTTCCATTTGTAAGAACAAAATGTTTGACTGTTCCATCGTGATTCAACTCAATTTTCTGTAATCGAGACTTAAGTCGGACTTCTCCCTAATGACGTAATATGATTTACAATTGGCATGCATAGTCTCTCCGGAGGATTGCCATCAAGGAAGGCCATCTTTGAGCCATGTTTCTCCTGCTTAATGTAGTGATTAAAATGCTTTCTTACTCTACAGAGAACCATTATCTCCAAGCCAATGGAAAAAACGTGACTTCACATTTTCTTAACTTGACAACATGATCATGAGTCTTTCCTTGATGTGGGCGTGAAAGTAAGAATTCAATAAAGACTAGGGGAATTTTTAGAAGAAAAATGGTACTTAACAAGTTATAAACAATTGTAACATGTATGGAGACAAATAGCACAAGACAAAGAAATGCAATATGTGCACTTGTTATGAACCTCATTCCTTCATTAGTTAAGTGCAAGGTTTTCTATGTCGGATATCGGTATCGTGTCGGACAATGAGGAAGACAACATATTAGAGATAGTCGGAGATATACGGATTTTTTTCACACTACTTTAACTATTTTTCCTCGTGACAAAATTAGTAATAACAAATAAAGCAGGATAAAAAGAAGAATTTAAGTAAAATAAAGATAATAACACAGATAATATGTATTAAATTACATATGGATCATTCAAATAATATATCATATTATGATGTAAATAATAGAATGCGAACTTCAAACAAGAAATGTAGATAATTATGTGAAATATGATGCATAAAAACGAGAGGTGCCAACACATGTTTCAAGATCATCACAAATGTGTTCATTTTATAAATAATTTTTTAATTTGCTCAATCATAAATCTTGTTGTTGAAATACTATGTCGAGTATCTTATTTTAGTGAGAAGTCATTGACATATTGCCAACATATCTAAAATAAAAGTAACACAAATATAGCCCTTCAATATCGTGTCGACAACTCAAAGATATAAATATATCGGAGATATATCGAGATATTGCAAATCTTGGTTAAGTGTATCATTAGGGCACGTTTTCTCGTATTAGCATTACCTTATTATTAAGTATTTTCTTTGTAAGACATGATGCCTATTATTTGATTTAGACCCACTATGCATATTTAGGAATAAGCCCATTAGGATTTCTCTATAAGTAGTTAAATCAATGTATTCTTGATACTGAGGTTAATATAAAATGGTTTTAAAATATTTTTTAGTTGTCATAGTTTTTCCATTGTCTTTCATACCTAACTATGCAGGAACATATTGTCCCTTGAATTATTGGCATCACCCCTCTTCGTTACAACCCCAGAGTTGGATTATTCTTCTTCTCATTATTATTATTATTATTATTATTTTATGTTACCAATTTACATCCCCAGAATTCCCATCACTTCTAAAGAACCATTACCATTTGTGCAACTGTGACAAGAGATCCCGTTGTGAAGATGTCTAGCATGACTATGAGGGCTCTCTAAGACCAAATTTTGACAGATTATGTTGTAATTTAAAACAGAAGCAGTAAATCAGGTAATAGAGCATTCTAAGCACTTTCCAAATTCTACATTAGATAACAGGTAGTTTGTTTGTCCTAGTCAAATATGTGACCTTTTTCAGGCAATTTCTAGAGAGCTATGGTAACATTCATCAAACATAACAGTCACGCCAAACCTGAAGAAAACGATTCAAAGCAATGAGGATGCACTGCATAGAGAGTTCATCAGGATTAATAAAATTCAGTGCCTTTGACATGGCAATGAAAACTTCGTCATTTACTCGGTCTGGTACACCCTGAAAGCAAGAATCACAATAAAATAGAACATGTAAATCAATTTAACATTATATTATTACTAAAGCTCCTATTTAAAAGAGAAAATAGTAACAGGATTTCAAGAGGATTATATGTCTTTCATTCACATGGACCTCATTAAAAAAAATTGAAGAATGTATGAATATTCTACATAAGATCAAAAGTTCTACAGAGCTCCTGCCCATCCTCCCATCCCCTCCACAGACACGTCCAAAAAAAAAAACCTCCCAACTATATCAGATGGTTACACAATAAAGAAAATAACAGCACATTTATTGCAGAATAATCCCATTTTTTTCAATATATCTGCAATAAAGCGAAACTCCATACTCATATTCAACATTTGCATAATTCAAGGGAAAAAACAGAAAAAAATTAAATAAGGATGGTCTGACTTCTGCAAGTTGACACATGTTTTCATGATTATCAGAAATTTTGATAAATGAAATTTTAAAGGAAACATTTTCATGGGGGGTAGGAGACCAGCAACAAAAGTGAGTCTTTGCAAAAAGTTGTCCAGCAACACTTTTTTTATTACTAATAAAGTGGGAAAAAATATTGGAATATTTCACGGTTTCAAACTTCCTATAAGCACAGTAGATCAAGAAAAATGACTACACAGAGTAAGGAAGGTAGCTGTAACAAAATTCTTCTATCAACACCTTGTCACACACATCAGCCAGTTTCAAACTCATCATCAAAACTATGGATTAGATCTCAGTTCTAATATCATTTAATTCTCTTATCATGTATGGCATAAAGGCCAATTATTGAGTATCACAAAAATGAGTTTATAAAAAGGATCGAGACAAACCTGCTTTCGCATCCATTCTTGGACTGTCAAACCGTCTTGAGCCTCAACATAAGCTTGGCCCCCAACAATCGCAGGTAGAAGTCCAAGTGCAAACCGCACTTTTTCTGACCAAGTCAGCAGTTCATTATTCTTCAAAATTGCCCAGATACCTGCAAATATATATATCCGAAAAAGAGGATAATGAACTTTACTAACAAGCTGAAATCATGGAAATTTACCAGTCATAGATGGACAAGACAATAAATTAGATTAGCAAACCCATATACGTCTGAAATTCCACGTAATACTAATCATCCTCAAATCAATTATAAAAAACCTTAATGTCACAAATTTTTACTAGATAAATTCAAAAAATTGTTAAGATTATTGGTTGCTTACCATTAAAAGGGGCCGGAAGAAGTTCGGGAAAGTCAAAACGACTGAATTCTCCTGGCTTGTTTGGCAATGCAAAGATCATAGAATGTTCCTTCCACTGTAGCCGGTCATTGATACCAAGTTCCCCAAACAAATTCTGTATGTTTGGATAAGCTCCAACTTCAGGAAAAGAGAACATGGCTTAGTATATTTAAATGGAAAAGACCGGCAATATATCCTGCACATGCAAAGAATCTGAAATTGTTTTCCCATAGTGTCATAATAAGGTTGCAGAACTCCATGTATAATTTAAATGAGATACCAGAGATTTTGCCAAATCTAGTGTACACAGAATTTATTAGCAAGAAGATGTATCCCCTCTCATCATTTAGGTCAAAACAAGCATTTTTTATTTTATAACTATAAATAACTCAATAAAGTAGGGGGGGGGGCACGTACAAAATATATGCAAGCCAGTCTCATACCAGTCTCCGTCATCATCCTTCCACGCAGCTACCTGCACCAATACCAATGGAGTTCTTACGTAATTAGTATCAGAATGCAACACACAATAGTGAAGTAAGATCAGCACCGTTAGAAAATATATAAAAACACTATTAGATCAAATTAGAAGTAAATGTACAAAATTCTATATGCTAACATTCCCACATATGACAAATACCATACAGCAATAGAAAAATTCACATTCATTTCCAATTAAATTCCGCACGAATTGATCAAAAGATGCATAACAACAACTCAACTTATTCATTGCTGATTAACAGGGCACTATGAATCATTTTATGACAATTAATGGAGCACCAAAAGCGATGATATTGTACCTGCTGGTACTGATCTTGTATTTCGTAAATTATTAACATTTCCCTATTGGTCTATGTTAATTCGAGCTCACTAGATAGAATTGGATGTTATTACTTGGACTGTGTTTTATAAGTTGTATAATACAAAGAAAATAAAAAGAACAGAAGGGAAAGGAGAAAGATACAGCAGACAGCAACACAAATTATGTTAGTAATGAGATTACCACAAGAGTTAATTAAGGGTGCTAACAAGCCATCTTAGATAAAATATCCCCGCTTGCTCGGTAACCTTAATCATACTCAGATACCCAAAATTTAACAAAATAATTAAATTGTCAAAAATAAAATTGAGAATAATCCCTTATTCAAGTGAATATTCACAAGGCAGATCATAGTCAAAATACGAGTTAAGGCCAACCCTTATTAGAGTGAGTCAGGTATCAAGTCACTAAATTTTAGCAGCTTCACAACAAGTCTGGATCCACAACAAATGAGTTGTACTTGAGCTAGTACTCATATTGGAGAAACTGCCTCATCAGTGCAGAATTTGAATACAGGAGCCAATATATTTGCATTTATGAGAAGCATTGTCATCGCCGACTTTTTTAGTGAGATTGATAATAAATTAGAGTTACAGCCAGGTTAAAAGCTAGTTGGACTTGAATAAAATCACTGGAACAATAAAGAAATAAAAGTAAACCTTTCCGCCCAAAACATCTCTAGCCTCCAAAAGTATGGGTCTGTGACCAGCATCAGCAAGATATTTAGCTGTAGATAGGCCTGCCAAACCTGGTTAGAAAAAATAATATCCAAGAATCAAATTGTTAAACAGGAGGCAATTGAGAAAGAATCCTATAGTCACTTCAACAATTCTAAAATTACTATTTTATCGAAACATAGTAGGAACTGGGAACCAAGAGAGATTTCCCGGTCATATTAGCTGCACATTCCTTACACAATTCTGCCCATTCTTGGCTACATAAAGAAACAAACTAGATAGAAAATTACTACAAAATCTTCTTCCTCTTCTTCCACCTTATCCCAAGTTGGGTCGGGGACATGGATCTTCCACCATTCTACACGGTAATAAATTATATCAAAGCTCAAATTATGGAACACAATATCATTCCAGATAGCCTTCATCCACGTTCCTCCCAGAAAATAGTACACAATGAGGAGAAACAAATTTCTTTCTTACCAGCACCAACTATCACAATTTGTAAAGGTTTACTCGGGCGAGGTGAAGAACGGAAGAAGGCAGACATGTATGCAGCTTCTAGAAAGTTTGCAGTATTTTCAAGTTCTGGTCTTGGATAGTCTATGCAAACAACCTACAAAATAGAGTCAAACATTAAATGTGCAAAGTATCTTGAAGAGACTGAGAGATAAGATTCTGACCTTCATAGGCTTGACCCAAGATCTTGAGCCCCGAGGAACAGAAAACGTGTTTGGAATTCGTAGTTGGAACCCCATAGATTCAGTACATCCAAATGCAGTCAGATATTTAAATTCATAATTTGATGCTAGGCAAAACCTCTTAACACATTGTGGATTCAGCTGATTTCTAAAGCAAGTTGGACCACTTATGTCCATGGCTGAAACTGATCCACCAACTATCATGTTTATAAACTTTTAATAAAAAATTCTATAACTTGTCAAAACACACCATCAATTATGTACACCTGCAACCGAAAGGGACCAACAATGAAAAAGTCAAGAAAAAAAGGAAAGAAAGAGAATCATTACAACAAGTAACCAGCTGGAAGCTGAAATGAACATGCAGAAACTACCAACCCAGACATATATGCTGGATAGAAAGAATTAAAAATGCATCCACTACGCTAATTAAACCTGTTGTTGCAATTAACGAAAGTGGAACTGACAACACGACCGGATTAATCAAGGTTGAAAGATCACGGTATAAACACAAACAATTCCAACCTTGATATGCATATAAAGAAGGGGAGCCAATAAAATGCGCCAAAGGGGCATCCATGATCGCTGACGCAACCAGAAGAAGTCAAGAATGGGAGCGAAGAACGTTTTGGTGAACACAACCATGCAAACTACCAACACACTCAAACGCTGTATTGGGTCACTCAAGAAACTGGATAGAAAGAGTACAATCAGTTTCCCTCGTCGCAAGGTACAGATCATTGCGGCAACAAAAACAGAAGAACAGTTCATAAAAGAAGATTTCAAGACAACATCGGATTGACCCGGCCGGCAGCATTCCACGAATCCAAGAATAAAATGCTAACGAAAAAGAAAGATCAGAAACGAATAAGAAACAGCAAGGAATACTTCCAATTTGTACACAGAGTCACCCAACAACAACAAATCAACTCAACACGATTCAACATGAAATCAACAACCTGACAACCGAACTGACAAAAACATGTACATTCCATCTAAGGTTTCAAGAAAGCGCTGCATTCACACAACATTCCGCTATCTAACACAATTTCATTTTTACAAGAGAGAGAGAAGCGGAACGGATACCATCAACAACATGCAATCGAAAGAAATAGCAGCGAAGATGATCAAGAAACAAGAACAACATCCAATTTGTTCAACTATTTACTCACCGACAAAAACAACAAATAATAGGATTCAACAAAAAATACGTTAAAAAAAACTAACAAACAGTCGAACATCAAAAGATTTCAAAGAAGCGCCAAATTCAGACGACATATCGGCCATCGAACATCAAGAAATTAAACAAGAGGCGGAATCGGAGCTTGCCTATCGATAAGACCTACCTAGGAACGGGGGCGAAGATGAGTGCGAGAATCGCCGATAAAGAAGAAGGCGAAGAAATAGGGGCCAGAGAGATGTATATATACATATAATGAGTGAGTGGGCGGGGGTAATGGGAGTGGAAACGTGAGTGGACTGCCGTTCCATGTTTGGGGCAAAGACGTTGGTATATTCCCACCACCGCTTTGCTTTTGGACCGTCACCTTATCCCATTTCAATTGACGTCAATATTAGACTAACGTTAAGCCCGTTAAATTCGTGGACGCTCATTGGGGTCTAGTCGGGATGGGCCTTGGGCCTTGGGCCTTGGGCCTTGGGCCTTGTGAGGAGTTTGGTTATACAACAGCCGCCCTCGTTCTAACATGTAGGTAGCATTTTCATCATTATTAAATCACATGGAAAATAATCAATTGTAAGTACGAGCTTCACTGTCAATATATATTAACAAATTAGAACAATAACAGACAGTCATTTTATTAAATTAAATTCACAAATTGGATCATTCTTTAGATCAAGGGATTTTTTTAATTATTTATATTTAAATTTTAAAGTATAACATAGAGACGATCAAGACTAAGTTAATAACAAAATCAGCAAGGTGCTCGAATGTGCAAAAATTAAATTCATGTGATTTAAGTATTGGGTTTATTCCCTTTATATTAACCATGCGACCATTTGTAGGAATTTGATTTAAATAAATCATTATTTGCCTCGGGAGGCAAAAATTAATTTGTCCCGCGCCCGAACAATTGATCAAATAAGATTAGTTTGGAAGCTAAGCAACTCAATCCTATTAAAAATAACTTTCCATTCAAGATAAAAAAAAAAGAATACAATTTTTTAATTAGACATGTTAGCAAAGTAGTAGTGACGACGAGAACACTCAACATAGAAAGGTATCGTGATCGACCGATCAATTCAGACACTCCGCTGTCTCTGTTTCTGTTCCTCCCATTCAATTCTGGTGACCTCCCAACTGTTTTGTCTTTTGCCCTTTTCGAGCCTCTAACCCGGTTCCCTGCTTTCCTCTTGAGCGGCCATTTTCGGCCCTTTTGTCGTTCCCAGCGACCAACCAAGACGCGTCTTCGTCTTCCCGCTTGCCTGAGCAGTTATGACCGAGGGAGGAGAGATGGCCGAGGACGACCTGAACTGCGGACGGTACACGATAGTGTGGCCGAAAAGAGGCGGTCCCCTTCATTGGGTTCGCTTCTTGACGTCGACGCAAGACTCGGTCTTCGTCGAGAGCTCTGACGAGGCGGGGCCTGTGAGAGGGGATCACAGGTGGGTGATTTTCGTCTCCATTGTTATCTGCCGTCTCATTGCTCTTCTCGGGAAGCCCCTCAGGTTTCTGGGTTTGTCCGTCGAATTTGTCCTCAATCTTCTCTCCCAAAATGCGGGGTTTTTGGGTCTACTCTCCAATCTATTCAGAGGCAAGCAGCTTCATTTAATTTTGCTTGGTGACATTTCTTCGTTGCAAAAATTCGAACTTAAATCTGCGAAATTCTGGCTTTTGATGTGATTCATTTGTTTTTCAGTAAAAATTGGAGATGTTGCTTCTTTTTTAAAAAAATTATTGAATTGCAGGAAGTATTAGGATACCGAGGGAGACTCGGTTACTTTTGTCAGTGCCATTGGCCACTTAGATCGTCGGGTAGACCTCTTTCAAGGTGCTAATTTGAAGCAAGCAATTGAAAATTTTTCTGGAAGTGGCATTCAAATTGACTCCAAACCTGTCATGGACCTCTGCATGATGGCCTCCAAACTGGCATATGAAAACGAACATGTTGTCAAACAAGTCATCGATCATCATTGGAAGGCAAGTTTGTTTTATTTTGTGCTCTTCATGTGCTTCCATTCTGTAGATTTTACACCGTTATACAGGCCGCTCTTCGCTAAGGATGGTTTGTTTCGAAAAAGAGCCCATACTAGGTGAAGCGGGTGATTTTTACAAGTTGGCTCTTAACTATCGTGAGAGGTAGTTACTAATTAGTATGTCACCAAGTTCAACAGTACAATTGAGTGGCTATTTAATTGAAATGGCCACAAGACAAGATTTAAAAGAGGGGCTGATTGTAAGGGAGATCCAGGTAAAAAGTCTCAGATTAATTATTGAATATCCACTGTTAGGTCTACATGAAGAGGAGTAGATTAGTTTGATTCGACTTCCTCATTTCAAGATGATCATGTTGACATATACCGTAGTACCCTAGTGTTTTATGGTATGAGTTTCGTATTATTCTAAATTATATGTCTGATGAATTTTTGTTATTTTCCATCAGATGCACTTTGTGGAGTTCTACAATGGGTGGAATGGTATGCTACACTTTTTAATTCTTGAAAGCATCTTGGACTGTCAAAATGAACTAAAACGCTGCTTGGAAACTTGTGGAATATAGCAATGCTTTTGACAACCGTTATTTACTCTGTACAATTTTTCTTAGTTATGAACTAGTTTGTTTAAATTTTAATTCTAATTTATTTGCGGCTTAATGTTCTGCTGATTTGGGCCTACAGACTTCTGATGTGGGCTCCGTTCCCATCCTTTTTTTCAATTTCAGTGTATAGCTTTAGATTACAAGTTTATGGTAGTAGTAGCCTGGTTTTCTATAAGGATAAACTTTATGGGTTCTAAAATATTAATGTTGTGTGGAACTATGCCCTCGTGAATAGCATTCTGATGGAGTTTCAATAGTGTAGGTGCAATGATTTCCCATTGAGCTTTATGCTCTTTTCTCAGCCACTAGATGCAAGAGTTTTAGCTTTAGCTTTCATCCTGCCTCAAGTTACCATTTTGATTTTTGCTATGCATTCTATATTAGAATTTCAGAAAGAAAGATCCACCCAAGTGTTTATCTTGTGTGACAAAGCCCAAGATGCCAATCTTGTATTAGTTAGCTTCCGAGGTACAGAGCCCTTTGATGCAGATGACTGGAGTACAGATTTTGATTATTCCTGGTATGAAATTCCAAAGATGGGGAAGATTCACATGGGCTTTTTGGAGGCACTTGGTTTGGGTAATAGAGTTGATGTGTCCTCTTTTGAAAATGTACTTCTCCAAGATTCACTTAATACCACCGAATGCTCAGCTTTCATCGGGAGAGACGGAAGCAAGCCTTTTAAAAAGATGAGGTGAGCGCGTACTATGCAGTTCGGCTGCGACTTAGAGCACTACTGGCGGAGCATAAAAATGCTGTCTTTCTGGTTACAGGGCACAGCCTAGGTGGGGCGCTAGCTATATTGTTCCCAACTGTATTGCTCTTGCATAAAGAGAACCATATAATGAGTAGATTACTGGGTGTGTGTACATTTGGGCAGCCCAGGGTTGGAGACCGCCAACTCGGAGAGTATATGGAAGCTCATCTTAATCGCCCCGCTCCGAAGTATTTTAGAGTAGTCTATTGCAATGACCTGGTGCCGAGACTGCCTTATGACGACAAGACATTTTTATATAAGCATTTTGGACGGTGTCTTTATTATAATAGTCTCTACATGGAGAAGGTGAGCATTGTTACTTTGCCTTTCATTTGTTATTTGGCAAGTCAGTTAAGAGATTCTAATGTTTTATTTAGCTGTTCATAAGTGTTTTTTGTGTTTTCTGTTTAGAATGTGGATGAGGAGCCGAACAAGAACTTTCTCGGAATAAGGTACTTAGTACCTTCATACCTGAATGCAGTCTGGGAACTAGGGCGGAGCTTGACAATGGGATACACATTTGGACCTGAGTATAGTGAGGGATGGTTTTCCATATTGTTGAGGATATGGGGCCTAGCTCTGCCTGGTATTGCTGCACATAGCCCAACGAATTACGTAAACTCCATAAGACTTGGAAGGCAAAAAGTTCAAATGACCTCATTCTGATGCATATTATGGAAGGACATCGGCCGAGAGCATCTGCGGGTGAAACTCTTTGAGGTTCTCGTTGTAAGAAGTATTGTTAGATTAGAACTTTGGGATTGAGTAGCTGTGCCTATGACACTGGACGGTGGCGGACATAGCTTTTTTAACACACAATAACATGCCTTTTATTGGAAAGAACATTTGTGAAAAAAATAGATATGTTACATATTTTGTTGCGAAGGAAAAATCCACTCTTAGTTGACTTTCCTCTTTGTTGTCAACGAACTGTGCACTGATATCCTGTTCACCTTGTGAAGTAGTGTGAATTTGTGCTGCGTCTTCTGAGCAATTGTGAACGTGCACTGGTAGTGGCCTCTCACTAATTCAGAGTCTCAGACAGTGTGAGCAGCCTGGATGACATTTATGTCCAAATTCTTCAGCCTGGCTACCGAATCTACATGTCCTCTTAAATTGTGTATACCTCTTAGCCTGCAGTGTTCGCCGCCTTTGGTTGTCAGTAAACCATGAACTAAAAAGACGCCCTTACTTTAACTGGCCAAATTAGTAGCCCCAGCAGCTGAATAATTTTTTTAACGTAATTTATGCTCTTAGAAGGTTAAACCAATCGTCAATCATCTTTTGTTTGAACTTCTTTTTTAATGGGTTTTCTCAGGTAAGGATTTCATGGAGAAACAAGGGTGAAGATTGGCTAAACATGCGGCTATCCAATTAAAATGAAGCGGGAGTGTTGATTACCTGGAAATTTCAGCACGCCGTTTGGCTTGATCGGCAATAAGGGTAGAACGCCTTCCATCTGTTTCAAATTCTGGAGAAATCAACCCCTGCAACGTCCTTTGAGCGAGAAACCCCCATGGCCCTTCTATCCTCTTTCCCGCACTCTCTTAGTCGTGAAAGCAGTATGTAAGATTCATTCACAAACAAACCACTCCGGTGTGAAATATATGGCTTGATTGCCATTTTGCAGTGGCATGCAAGTCATTCTCAACAATAATAATAAGCTGGTAGCATCAAACCTTTCTTTCAAATAAAAGACCCCAAGCATCTCCACTTAGAAAATATCGGACAGTGAACTTGATGATGTACAGAGGCACGTAAAAAATTGTGCTGTAGACCCAAATGACAGCAGGCCAGCCCCAACCAATGCCATTGATATCAGCAAAGCGGATATGTGCGTACACTGCCGTCAATGTCGCCACTTACGTAAACCACCAGCAGAAGAAAATGGTTATTTTGATCGACAAACACCAACTGAGTGAAGGGAGATTTCAATAAAGACCTTTAACTCATTTATGAAATTTTTTCACATATTTTGTTTCTTTCCTCCAGTGGCATCAGTGTGGAGAGTAAAGGCTGAATTAAAAATCATACCAGCTGGGCAATGACGAATGCACACATCAAGAGCGCACCAGGCCTTTCGGTAAAAGACCATCCTTGCCTACGAGTGACAAATATGAGTGCTTGGCTTTTGATGCTCACTTGAAGGTAAATTGCTGATGATATTTCTTCGATGTTGCATAGAGTTCTTACATGGAAATGACTCTTTAAAAGCATCAATAGGTTCCATGTACGTGTGTATGGAGGAAAATAATTTGAACAGAGATTTACCTCGAAGAATGATGTTGTACAGAGATTTGAAAAAGGAGGGAAGTCGTATTTCCATATCACATAGTAAGCGGGGCAAAACCCAGCTGCAAAGAAGGGCACTCATTAATTAAACTAAAAACAGGAGATTAAAAAACAGAAGTAAAAGATGAAAATATTACATGGAAAATGAATTGTTAATTACTTGCCACAATCCTAATGTTTATCGACACAGCATAAATCTGCATAATCTGGCAGGATTAGTTCTCGTGTGATCAGATTAACAGCGTAAAGGAAACAGTTCATAAAACATTTTTGTTCTTATTGCTTTACAAAAAGAGGTGCGGTCTGTACTAAACTGTATAATTCTTCATCCTTTGGAAACTGGCTCGGCTAGTCAAAACTGCACTAACAATAACTCTCAAACTAGGTTCTGCGAGGATTAGATCAGAAGCACTTCTTGCGACATACGTACCATCAGAGACTGCTATCCCTATATCTGCTTTCTTTAAAGGTGGTGCGTCATTAACACCATTCCCAGTCATTCCACAAATGTGCTCCTTCTCTTGAAGGATTTTCACTATTTCGTACTTATGCTCGGTTAATACAAGAACAGAGAAAATGAAGAGGGGATGAACGCAAATAGGCTATATGTGACAAAAAAAGATCGAAGACCTATCAGTAGTGCATGTATTGAATGTAAATGTACCAGGTAAAACACCGGCAAAACCATCTGCTTTCTCAATGAGTTCATACACTGGAAGAGCTTCATGATCATCTTTATCTCCCCAACAGAGAAGACGAAGGATACATATTTGCTCCCCTACCAAGACGTCAGCCAATCTCCTTTGCTATTGCCAATTGATCACCTGAATGTTCGTGTTAGACTTAGTATTACTTGACATCTACATGCTATCTACATTATTCATGCTTTCTGCTAACCTGTGATCATTTTTACGCACACCCCAAGATTCAGTGCTCTCCTGATTGTTTTGCACTGTCATGTCTAGGTGAATCGAAAAGTGGCATCAATCCACAAAAAATCCAAGGACCTCCGGGCTTTCTTTGGATTTCTCTGGAACAGACTATCGTTTTTCCAAATGAAATAATCAGGTTAGAAATGTTCAAGTTCTCAGAAACGGTGAGTATGATTTTCATGAGAAATGATAATGAATTTGTAATAGCTAAAAGTTGTCAAAAACTTAACTGCAAATCTCTCCTTGACAGACTTTTGCAGTTAAATGGCAAGCTAAGAGATTGTTCCAACTTACGTGATAAGCAACTCCAAGTGAGCGTAGCCCCCTTTCTGCAAACTTATCGATAATTGCATGTACTTTCATCTATCTCATTCTGCTCTTTGCAGATAACTAATATCTAATACAGTATGGTTAGAGACGTGTAAATTTGGATTTGAAGGCTACCAGCTCCGAAATAAAGTTGTAATTTGTGTGTGTGTGTGCAAATAACATTGATTATGTAGTATAGGTACCTGTTCAGGGGCTCCTTTGCTAGCTCTCCACCAATTTCCATCTGAGTCAATATAGGTAATTTCAGTCCTCTTATCAACAGGATTGAAGGGAAGAAAATGTACTTCCTCGATGCCAGCTCGTGCCTTACATGTATGGTTAATCTCTCTTTTTTTACTTTTGTAGAACAAATATCAATTGAATTATGATCAGATATGGGCATAGTTTTTCACCTCTCTAGGGTCAGCAAGGATGTTAATAACAGCTGAATCAATGCATCTTGGTTCTCTAATCTTGAGGCTCCGGCTGCAAGTAAAACAACGGCATCTCGATCTATATCATTGTTGAAAACCTATGCAAAAAGGATCTTATAAGCTTGTTTGCAACCGTTGCTTGGACAATCGCAATTTCAATCTCGTTGTGTTTTACCTCAACGAGGTTTCTATCAACTGTGAGGCAATTCACGGTCAGTGTTCCAGTTTTGTCACTACAGAGTACATCCATGCCAGCCATTTCTTCAATTGCAGTCATCCTCTTTGTAATTGCTCCCTACATGAGCAATGGCAGAGGAGGTGACTGTATAATGGCATCATACAAGACACTTCCCACCTCTATACAGTGTAGTTTATGCAAGATTTGTTTATTGTTACATTGCCAAATAATTCAGATCATGCAAGAAATGAAGTACCTGCTGAGAAAGCCGATGTGAACCAATTGCAAGAGGGACTGACAAAACTATGGGCATAGCAATTGGTATGCCTCCGATTAATAGCACAAGTAGATTATTGATTCCTCTCTGTATGGGCGATGTTGAACAGGAAACATGACAATAATTTCGAGAATCATTTTAACGGCGATCGAGCAGATACAGAAATTCCCTATAGAAGTTAGCACCTGATTTTAACATATAAATCAATAGGTCAATGCAAAACATCAGCTCGAAGTTAACTGCCCTTGAATGTTCGCTTGAGTTAAACGTAATTATGCTAGTTTTTATCATTGAAGATTGAACATAGAAGTAAAATACTGTAATATCAGATTGCTGTTGTAGTATTACCTTTTGAAAATGCCCAACAACCTCTGTATAATCAATCAAATGAGCTGCTTTTCCAAAGAATGAGTGGACGTCTATGACAATAACAACAGCTTCAATCTTTCCATGTTTATATGTGGAGCCGGTAAATACTTCATTCTCTGCCCTTTTTGTTACCGGAAGAGACTCCCAGTTAGAGGTGACTGCATCAGGCAAAAGGTTAGATTAACTAGATCAAGAGACAAAAACTTTGGACGCATATACTTGTTCTTGAAGGTTGTTACTTGATCAATCTTAAGAGGATCTCCCTCTAGCAAATGAGCATCTGCTGCTATAATGGATCCGAGCATTATGCTGATTATATCTCCAGGGGCCAAGGACGGCAGCATCCATTTCTCGCCATTGCCCGTCTTTAAGGACCTAGTTTGGAAGATGTTAATAGAGATGCTTGCGACCTGTAAATTAGACGACGATGGTAATCTTCGAACTTTTTAAAGTGACTCAAAATCAACTTCTTTGATGCAGGTTTTATTATGTTTACTCATCATGAAAAATTAACTAGCATTGCAGATTTAGAAATGGCAAACCCTTGTCTTCGGAGCTAGTCGGGCCTTGAGTGCAGCTGCTGCATTGCCAGCGTTTTCTTCTATAAAACTGATTGTGGAGTTGATGAGAAACAAACAAATAATCCCAGCAAAATCTTGCCAATCAGGACCTTCCCCCTGAGAATCAAAACTTGATGAAACAACCTCAACAGAATTTGTTTGCTTAATAATTAATTTAATGTGTAATGAATTCGACTGTAAATATATGACATGGTAGGTGTGCTTACTCCACTATTAGCAAGTGCAATTGCCATCAAAGCAGCGGCTTCCATCCCCCAATACAAAGGGTTCCACATGAAACTCAGGAACTTCAAGAACTTGTTCTCCCGCAATAATAAATTGTCAAAATCATAATTTGGTCGGATTTAACATCAACACAACTTTTTTGTTGTCTTTCATATTTCACAACCTACCATGAAAATGCAAGACGAGTGACCTGGAATTTAAGTCCTACATGGTTTTCCTCAAGCATGTTTGGCCCAAAAATCTGTAGCCGTGTTTGTGCGTCTGCCAATGATAGGCCTCCCTTAGACGTTAGGAGTTGTTCAAAAACCTCCTCAAGTGGTATACGTTCCTGCAACATGATATGAGGATAAACTATTAGCATGCCTATTGACACTTGAGATGACATGGAACATTGTAAGTCTGATTTATAACTTACCAAATCAATTGCTTCGCGATGGAAGTTTTCAGGATCAAGAAGAGTTATGTTGCAATCATCCTTTGTATTCGAATTTTCCAAAACGTCCAGCTTATCTGGTCTTTGATCACAATCTCTTGTAGCTATTGAATTTTACTCAACATACATCTCAACACAAGCATTGAATTGCGAAAGGAGAACAAGAACTGTCGATATTAGGAAACTGGGAACACAGAGATGCATGTAATATCGCATTTTACACGATCTGCAGATTCAGCCACACCGACAATTGTATTTCAATGCTGCTCAAGACTTGACGTCGACTTCATTGTTCGAGCCTAAAGCTCACAAAGATCAATCTGAAACTAGTAAAAATTCCACCAAATGGACTTTAAAAACCGATTAACGTTTTGGAAAACTCACCAGGCAAGGCATGATCAAAGTGAGCGCCCACAGAGTCCAGAACAAGGTTTAGGACGGCATTGAAACGGGAAGTGACAAAGTGCAGGACATGATGTATTAAGAAGAGGAAGATTTGACTGTTGGGTGGGGATAGGAGATTGGTAATTAGGCGCCAATATCTCTACTTGGCGCCATGGGTTGGTTCCTCTGATCATTTCTTTTAAAAATTTTTTTCCCACGTTCCCAACTGTTTTTCAAAACTTAACGGTCATACCTAACGGTCTCATTCCCTCCCTTAGCAGCTAGCATCCCCTCAAGAACAAAAACAGTTCTTCCAATAATGCTTACATGGTAGATTTTAGAATCGGAACCAATAATCATAAACTAATCTGATCAAGGAACTTCAAAATTATACATGGTGTAACGTAAAACTACGATACAATCCGAACAATTTCAATGGCAAGTAGCGGTCCATATCACAAAGACCACTGCTACAAACAAAAACCCCATTGATATCATCTCCATCAGGTCAAGACCAGAGGACGCCTCTCTGGGGCGTGGAGGACTCTTGCCATGCTTGGTGGAGGTGTCGATCATAATCTCAAACCGGCAGCTATCTTGCGAAGGATGGGCGGTGGTGATGGTGGCGAGATTATTGAATTGGCAAGCGGCTCTTTGCTGGTTCTGCGTCTGGTAGAACATGTTGAACGCATAGGAAGCGTTGCTCCGAACGTCAAGCCCGGCGCAAGACGAGTCGTACCCGAGGCTGTTGCAATCGAAATAGGAAGTTCGATTCCGAGATGCTAGCCTCCGGCGACATCACGCACCATTGCCGGTTCAAGTACTTGACGTTCTTCGCCGGCACCAAGCTCCGGCCGTTGCCGAAGTCAAGAGATTGATCGTGCCGTCGAAGTAGAAGATGCCCCAGTGCCTCTCGAAGTTCCCCGGTTCTACGCTTTTCTTGTCCTCATCGACGAGGCCGAACATCTACACCTCCGGCTGCGGGTAGGGCCGCTTTGGCGTCCCCTGCCTTTGATTGATACGATTGATCAGCCCCTGGTTGAACCGCTGGGCATACTCAGTTTTCGCGCTGGCGTCGCCGTCTGTCGGCCACTCAATCTCTCCGACGATCACCGGCGCGGGGGGCGAACCCGTTCTTCTCCAGCGCCCAGACGAGCGTGTCGAAGTTGGCGTCGAAGACGTTGGTGTAAGAAGCCGGGCCGTCGACGACCGGGGCCGCGCAGCCGGAGAAGAAGGCGTAGTCGACCCGGAAGTGGGATTCAGCGTAGAGGCTTAGGAAGGGGTAGATGTTGATGGTTAGTGGCGCGCCATTGTTGACGAAGAACTTGACGATGGACACCATGAGGTCTCGGATGTCTGCCGGAAGTTCCCGCCGGAGAGTAGCCCGGAGTCGCTATCGTAGACGTCGGCGTTAAGGGGACGGTGACCTTCACCTGCCTCCCCAGCCCGACCTTGATGATGGCCGCTTGCACGTTGTGCAACGCCGGGAACGTCGTCGCCATGAACTTCCCCTTGTACGTCTTCAAAAACGATTCGTTACCCACCGCCACATGCCTGCGCGATTGAATCAGAAAAAGTGAAACAACCCACTCAAAAACTGCACACCATCAATAAATAAATTCGATCATGCCTGATGTCAACGCCGTATTCGGAGATATACCCAGAGATGAGATGTTCTGAGAGACCCTGTCCTCGGCAGCTCGAACACTAGTGGCGAGAGGATACAAGAAAACTCGTTGGGGATGCCGACCATGACCTCGATGCCCGTCCTACCCAGAGCCATCATTGCCTGCGGGTCTGCTTCGAACAGCTTCACCTTGTTGAACCCGTTGTCCTTGAGAAGCCTCACCACGATGTCCCCCGGCAAGGGGTGAGAAGCTCGGTCGCCCCAGTAGACGGCTAATCCCTCGGCCAACCGATGAACGCCGGCGCACAATGTTAACACTAGCATCATTTCAAAGTAGCGGAGCCATACCTGCTGCCCCATCTCTGCATGTAGTGTTGGTAGTTCCTGCAAATTGGATTCCTAAAACTTTCCAACTTTCCGACCATCATATAAACGATAAACGATGCTGCGTAAGATACACATATCAGCGAACTAGATTCCGACGGCACCCCATACGATACGAGCAGTACCAAGAGATGTTTCATGGCTGGGCAATGGGGCAATCCAATCCGAAGAGAGGAATGGAGGATACTTCACCCAGTTGGCATGTTTAATAGCGTGAAACGTAGGATCAATAAGAGATGCAAAACTTATAGAACGGAGTTCGTAACGAAATCTTCTCACCGGGTACCAGTGCTTGTACGGAAGCAACGAGATGATTAAAATTCTAGGATTGTAGCAAATAATGATCTCCAAAATTCCAATGTGAATTTGACATTCTTGGTATTGTTTCCTTTTTATTCGGTCGGTGGGTATACATCATGCGTGCAGGTGTTTCACTTCCACTCGAAGCGTCTCTCACTTTTCAGTTTGTGAATGGGCGTGGGGCGTTGGAATCATGGCACATACGCCTTGGTGCTACGTCAACCCGGTGTAATGTTGATCGGGTCTTACCTCGCATCTATGTTAAAAAAAGTCCCGTTTTAAGTTGCGAGTTAAGAATATATATGTTATAAATAGTGAGCCTGTGAGCTGCTTTAAGTCTAACTAGTCCTCTAAGGATAAGCCCAAACTCTTCTTCATCATTTTAGGATAAAGCCCAAATTAAAAACTAACTGAAAATACGATTAATTCTAAACAAACTCTAGTTCTATGTACCTACAATTACTCAGACAGCATGTTTGTGCAAAATTGGAACACGTGCGGCCTTTCTTACAAATTCGGTAAAAAAAAGGATGTTGCTCGCTCGTTGAAGGTGTGTGTGATATAAAATCAAAGATTAAGATTAGGGGTGGGCGTGAATGTTTGAATTTGTCCGTCTGTCCGATGTCTGAAGCACATCCGACCAAATTTGACCGACCAAATTCGACCGAATTAAAACAAATCAAACATGGACATTTTTTGTCTGACCGAACGACCGACCGAGTGTCCGATATTTTATATCAATAATATAATATTTTTAACATTTATAAGACTAATATTATAGTTTATGAAAATTTTAAAATATAAATATACAGTAAAATTAATTAAGTTTATACATAAAATTGATATTTAATATCTTAAATATCCAAAAATGACATACATATAAAAAGAATTAAAGTCACTCTTATATTTAAGAATTTAGAACTATACATTCACATTAATAATCATATCAAACCACTTACAATTTAGTTAACATGATCTAAATTTTTAAAGTCAAACAAAAAATAATCTACGTATAGAAACTTTAAAATAATCATTAACATCAAAATATAGTCCAATATTGCATATACTTCAAAGATAAAATATTGTAATAATTGATTCTTCATCTAGCTCACCTACATTAAAAAAATATAAAAAAGTTAATTACTCATGTTTTATATTCTCTTTATTTTAAAATTAAGATATTCCCCTTCAATATGCCTCTATAAATGAGTAGTCGCATAACTTTCAGTTCCCTCAAACTTCTTTTTACAATAACGACAAATAAGAGATGTTCCATTCTTCTAATATTTTCTATCAAAATAGGCGCATACACCGGATATTATTTTTCTCTTTTTTAATAATGTAATGTTTATATATTCTCCTTTAGCAATGGAATTTTTGCTATCATTTTCACCTCTACTTTGTTAAGTTACATTTAATGATAAACTTGTATGATCCATCTTCGAAAAAATATATCACATTATAAACATAATGTAAAATCAATGATCTGAGTCAGGGTTTTATGCTTATGAACTGATCGGTTCAATCATCGGTTCAAGTCGAGTATGTTTTAGAATACGTGTACTGAGTCAATGCTGGTCGGGTGTATGAGTCATGAGGGTCATGTGTACCCAAGTAGATGATGATAACATCATGAATATAACAGAAAAGAATGAGTTATCAGAATATATTAGAGTATGCCAATTATTTTTTTATTTTATATATTGTTGATTGTGGAATTAGTTTAGGCCGTTTACCGCGTTAGGACACGTTACGGGGAATTTGGATGGGTTGTTAGTTATAGAATGTCATTATGATGTTATAAAGTTTATTTTATTTTATGGGATTTTTTTTCTGATTTTATGGATTTTTTTAAGATTTATTCCAAGTTAGTTATTATTATTGACTCGAGACATGAGTGAGTCAAGTCTTATTTACGATATTGCTATCAATCAAATCCTCGACCCATTTTCTCTTCCCCGTCCATGCCGCGCCGCCCCCTTGTCGTGGTCGCCACCTCCACCGATGTCGCCCTGTCACCGCCACTGCCGACGTTGCCCTGTCGCCGATGGTTGCCACCAGGCCCCGCCGCGGCATTGCCGTGATGCCCCGAGCGCCCCCGCCGTTGCCCGGCCTCCACGACGTTGGAATCGCCGCTCGTCATTGATTTTGCCGCCGATTACCCTCTACTCGCGTCGTCAATTCCGCCTCCGGCGACCGTCGCTGCGGCCATCCAGTCACCGCTTTGACATTGCCAACCCTCCCATGGCCTTCCCCGACAAGAGTGGAGCCCATCGCCACCCAGGCCGGCCGGATCTAGTCACCCACCACCGACCGCCTCTGTTTAACCATTTTCCGGCGAGCCGCCACCTCCGCCGAGCACGTCGACATCGTAAATGGGTTAGGCTCGCCGAGCCGATTCCAACGGTTCCAGCAAAGGTTCGCTGGCAGTGCAAAGCGCGGCGGCAGAGGGTAGGCGGCAACGGAGGCAGCGGCGGCGGTGCAGAGGGTTTTGGACTGTCCGTGGACACTGCTTGGGCCCGATGGACAATTCAATGTCCGAAGTCGGTCGGACAAATTTTGTCCGACAAAATTCCGGACGGACGCGGACAATAATTCGTC
The DNA here is from genome assembly GCA_033002965.1 of Piper betle. Lineage (NCBI taxonomy): Eukaryota > Viridiplantae > Streptophyta > Magnoliopsida > Piperales > Piperaceae > Piper > Piper betle. The sequence continues at coordinate 30,942 of JAURVB010011878.1, read as the reverse complement.
CGATGTCCGTTCGACCGATGCCCACCCCTAATTAAGATTACCCCAATGTGTCTTTACTTATGAAACAAACTTTTATTATTTATCAATTATTGAGTAAAGAATTATAGAATTAACTAAAACTTATAATGTGAAAAATACAACTATAAAATTCCTCAAAATTAATTTTTCTAACAAAATAATAATTTTTCTAACAAAATAATAATTTTTCAATTAGGCCCAATTCTTCTTTTATCTGCTCATGACATATAATACGATGATACAGTGGGAAATGCACAGAGGGCATAGAGTTCCTCGACTTCAACGTACACGCCGGCACTGACTCCACATGAATGCCCACCAAGCTCCTCTCTTTCAGCTACATCGTCCGTCTCCTCTACCGCAATACTGCAACTTTCTTCGGAGTCCACGTCTTCTTTACGCCTCTCCAATTCTTCTATTATTAGTGACCGGTTGCTTCTGGCTAAGTTTGTTCTCTTTTGCACAATTTGACATGGTGAATTTCTTTATTTATAATTAAACGTATATGATTGCAATGTGAAACCTTTGAGAAAAGGCAACATCATAGGCTGCATTAGTTGTTCGGGTTTTTAACAAACAAACTAACCAAATACAATGTTGAGTGTGTGACAAGGCTAACTAATAAAGGATAAAGATAGATGACACCCACACATTAGTAGAAACTTTCCAAATTGAAATAAAACAACAACTAAAAATATGAAATGGGTATAATTACCCCACATTACAAACCATATAAAAAAGGTAGAGAAGGATAAGAAATAAACTACAGTTGGTCTTGATCTTGTTTAAGAACCCAAAGTCAATGTCTTCTCCTCACAACAAATAATTTCTCTTTCTTCTCTCACATGCACCATCAATAGTGACCCTGCCTAGCTCTACAACCGCAACTTCTAACTGGAACACATTCCAACTAGGAATATTCTCAAACACACTCCAGTTAAGACCAAACACACCTCTAGTTAAGACCGATACACACATCGGACAAAATAAGTACATCATAAGGAGAGGCTCTCCCTCTTCTAAGAGAGAGAGGGAGAGCCTCACTGTAAAACCTCACAGTGAAGCACACAATGATACACTCAGTTCAGTTGTACTCTCTTGTGTAACAACCCAATCCGGTTTACTCTCAACCCGGACCAGAACTGTTACAAAGGATCGAACTACTCATAAACCGATTAAGTTGGGTGACCCAAAACCTAAACTGCTACGACATAACCCTCTCGACGTCTCAAGATGGAGCACGCCGCTAATGCGCAAACAATATATGAATGAGATGCAAAACCCTAACAGGATACTACGTGAATGTCATGATGATAGCCACACACAAAAATAATTAAAATAGCAACAAAATTCATAAAAATCCTGGAATAAAACGGACAGAGTCTACCCTAAAAGTACAATAAGGGGACGACATGTTAAAATACAGCACAATATAATATATATATATATATATATATATATATATATTTAAAACAATAATTTTTATCGCAGTAGAATTCAAATTATCCACACATATTGTAATTGGCATCTCGCCCACCTGCAATTCATGCTCATCATATTTTTGTTCATTTCAACTCAACATAGTTGATCATTCCTGGACATTAGAACATTTCCAAGCATTTCTAAAACAAAGCATATAAGCCTCACAAACACATGCATATATACCCAAACATGTAAGTCTAATACAATAGCCAATCACATGACATCTTACGCAAAAGTCGGCGCGGCGCCAGGTATGTATGTGCAATGCAAACGCTAATCCTTCGTCAAGGCCAGCATATACTATTCATCGCCCTCACCTATATATAGTAGAAAAACGTCAGCAACGGGTGTCACTGGTCCGAAAATAGCTAGTATCAAATTGGAACATGAGAGCAAACTCTCATGGAAAGCAAACAATCATGTATCTTCCTCAAGAACTCTCATAAGGGCAACTACAAAGGAGTCGTTGAGCAACTGACTCAACAGCATCCTGATCTATCTGGTACTGTGCCGCTCACGACACTTCTTTTTTAGTACTTCACGTAAAACTTTATCCTAAGCCCTCTCCGAACCTCCATATTACTCCTGGCCTTGAGCACGAAGGCCGAGCACTCTCAGGCAGTCGCCTTTAGTACCCTTTAAACCACAAGTCCGGACATGCTTTGTACTAAACAATCCCCGTAAACCTCCATGTTCTCCGGGTGTGAGGAACTCAAACGCGGAGTTGTCAGGATCCCTCGAGAATGGAACAGTCCGCTGACACTAATCCAGAGCCCGCTTTGACTAGCACGACATCCGCTCATGGCACATGCAAGTCGACTCACCTTCTCTTATCTCACTGAAAACTCAATAAAACTATTTATAGGGCTAGGTCGGGATTTATTATAATAGGTCCGAAGGCAACTTGAGGTGGATCTTATTTTCGAAAACAAGCTCGAGGGATCTCATCCTCGAGGGTTATTAATCCCCAAAACAATCGACCAGATGACCCGTGTTAGGTGGGGTCCGATAAATCATCCACCTGACACGTTCTACAATCAATAAATCAAATCACCGATAGAGTAGAGCAATAAAACCTGAGAAGCGTGTCCTAACGGACCTGTCAGAAGCTCCAAGCGCAATCTCGTGCCTAGACGGCGAGCTCCTGTAACGAACCTACATGAACATAACTATTTACTAACGCCCATACATATATGATGCACGCCTATATAACTAATATATCCACATGCATACACTAATCTAATCAAACATGACAATCATCTCAACAATCACACTAAATCTCTAATTGTCAAGCAAGTTAATAATTTTATGATTTCCTACGTTACTTATTACCTAACACTTTTAATTCCAATTTCAAAGTATACCTATTCTAATTAGGTGGCAATGGTTTAATCAATTTAATCCATTTAACTCAATACTAGCATGCAAAAACCTAATTCATGCAAATTCATAAATTAACTCGTTAACAAGCATTTAATTAACTATTCCATGGTTTACTAACAATTCCATTAGCAAGCATTTACATCACGCAACACAATCTACGCTAATCGTCACATGTTTATCATAATTCACAATTAATTAAACTAAAATCATGAAGTTAATAAAATTAATTTCAATACGCTACCATGACCACAACATGTATGTAATAATTCTAAAAAGAAGGAAGAACCACCTCGCAATCGGCGCTGAAATCAGTGCCGACGAACAAAGGCAGTGAAGGCGAGCCGCCGATTTTTCGGCGACTGTGCCGGCGGTTTTCCAGCAGTTCCGGTGGTTTTTCGGCGACTGCTCTGGCAGGACAATCAGAGGTAGGGGTTAGCACCGTCTCGGTGAGCTTGACCTAATGGCAGTGACAATGAGGGCAGCCGCGGCGGCGATGGCCACCGACGGCGGCGTCGAGTGCGGTCGGTCACTCCGATCAGACCCACGGCCGGCCTCGACAGCATCGCTAGGTAAGGGGGAAAGTTAGGGGAAGTCGAGGGGAGAAGCTCCGACGTCACGGCGGCGGCGGTCCGGTGTAGACGGCGGCGGAATCGCGTTGGGAACGGCCGTGAAATCGTGGCAATTTCCGGCGTCGCGACGGCTGGACGGTGGCCGGGTGGTTGAGGCGGCAAGGCGACGGCACTGCCGGGCTTGGCGGAGTCGATCGGTGATGAGGTGGCGTCGACGGTGGTGGCAAAATATCAGGGCAGCGGCTAGGGTTTGGGTGGTGAAGGAAAAGTGTCGAAGAAGAGGATGAGAAGTATAGGGTGGTGGCAAAGTTATAAATAAAACTTGACTCGACACAGGCTCATGTCAAGAACGATAACTGACTCGGAATAAATCCTAGAAAAATTTAGAAAAATTGGGGAAAATCCCATAAAATCAAATAAAACACCACAACATCCAAATGACATGCTGTATAACTAATAACCCACCCGAATACTATCTAACGCGTCCTAATGCGTTATTCGGCCTAAACTAATTCTACGGTCACAACATGAAAAAATAAAAATCATCAACTGTATACTCTCATATCTACTGATAACTCAGTCTGCTGATGTGTATCTGACACTATCATCGATACTTGGGTATATATAAACCCTCATACTACGTGCCCATGGTCGGCCTCCACCACACACACGTGTTCTGAAAGCTGAACCGACTCGAACTATAGTCAAACCGACCGGCTAACGACTATTAAACCCAGACTCGAGTCGCGGGTTTTACACTTGTATTCTTCTTCACTCATAATACAATTACAAAATAGAACCCCGTAGATACAAAGAGGCAAACACTAAATACTCATCGTTTTCAACAATTCTTCTTAAATTCCTCGTACCTCTTGGAATAACTCTATGTCTTTACGATTCTCTATGTAATTGCATGTTGGCCACATGCAATGTATGATGAGGGATTCCCAACATTAGTCAAGTGCAAAAATCATACATAATTATTTTTGATCGGAGGTTGTTTATTAGTGTAGATTGTGGAGCTCTTATTTGCCATTGGGAATTACTCGGGAGTTAGTTAAACTTATAATCTCAATTACACTTGTAAATTTAGAATGTGAACTTATATTAATAGGTTAACGAGAATAATTTTTTTAAATGTGAATCCTATTCATACAATTTTTATATGATTTTAGCTTAAAAAACACTACAATCTTGTTAATTATATTACACACCTCTTATCTACGTAAATCTAATTTACAAATTTGTAAACCTAAAGTATAAAAGTAAAAGATTTACACTAAATTTACAAACTAAAGTTACTAACAAATATAATTTTATTTACAATAGATTAATAATGAAATACTATTCATGTTAACTTTTCTATACAAACTAGTCGCTAGGTAGGCTTAGTCCGGGGAGTGCTGGCAGACATTGTTGCATTTCTGACAAATGCCTTGCGACTGGGTCGAGCCGGATTATCAATGATTAATTTTTAGAAATTTGTTATTATTCATATTGTTATATTAGACATTAAATCTAATTATTACAAAAACTTAAGATTTAATTTTCAATGTAAACAATAATTTTGAATGCAACAATAGTTTCTATTAATTAGTTGTTTTTGCCATCATTGTATTCTTTAAAGTAACTCTAACAATTATTTCAACAAATTTATCTTCTATTAATGCATTCTAATATTCAGACACAATACACATGAGGCATTATTAATTATACAATATTATTGTTTAATATGTGTAAGTAATCAATACTTATACATATTAAAAAACATCAACACTTCTAATGTAAGTAACGTTTAGTGGAAAAAATAATAATAAAGGGTCTGATAATAATGGGTGTGATTATTAAGAGTGAAAATAAAAGGTGCAACAATTAAAAATAATGATAAATAGTGTGATAATAAGGGTGCGATAAGAAATAATACGATAATAAATAGTGCAATTATTAGAAATGAAAAATAAGGGTGTAACTATCATAGAAGTAACAATTATTAGAAATCGTAATAAAAAGTGTGAGAATAATAGATGTGACCATCATGAATGAAAATAAAATATACAATAATAATAAATGTGACCATTAAAAATAAAAATAAAAAGTGCGATCATTAGAGTTGATAATAAAGAGTGGGACAATAGTTCATCAAAAGATGTGATGATTTCAAACAGTGATGCCCAAAGTAGGGCTGGGCATCAGTTGGACGGACATCGGACGAATTATTGTCCGCATTCGTTCGAAATTTTGTCAGACAAAATTTGTCCGACCGACTTCGGACATCAAATTGTCCGTCGGGCCCAAGCAGTGACCCTCTGTGCCGTCGCCGCCGCCGCTGCCTACCCTCTGCCGCTGCGCTTTGCACTACCAGGGAACCTCCGCTGGAACCATTGGAATCGGCTCGGCGAGCCTAACCCATTTACGACGTTGACGTGCTCGGCGGAGGTAGCGGCTTGCCGCAAAATGGTTAAACAGAGGCGGTTGGTGGTGGGTGACTAGATCCAGCCAGCTTGGGCGGCGATGGGCTCCGCTCTTGTCAGGGAAGGCCGTGGGAGGGTTGGCAATGTCAAAGCGGTGACTGGATGGCCGTGGCAACGGTCGCCGGAGGCAGAATCGATGACACGAGCATAGGGTAATCGGCGACGAAATCAACGACGAGTGGCAATTCCGGCGTCATGGAGGCCGAACAACGGTGGGGGCGCTCGGGGCATTACGGCAACTCCACGACGGGGCCTGGTGGCGACAATCGGCAGCGGCGACAACCACGACAAGGGGGTGGCACAGCATGGACTGGGAAGAAAAAATAGGTCGAGGGTTTGATTGATGGCAATATCGTAAATAAGACTTGACTCGCTCATGTCTGAGTCAATAATAATAACTAACTTGGAATAAATCTTAAAAAAATCCATAAAATCAGAAAAATCCCATAAAATAAAATAAACACTACAACATCATAATGACATTCTATAACTAACAACCCACCCAAATTCCCCGTAACGAGTCCTAACGCGGTAAACGACCTAAACTAATTCCACATCAACTATATATAAAATAAAAAAATAATTGGCATACTCTCATATATTCTGATAACTCATTCGTTTCTGTTGTGACCCTCATGGCTCATACACCCGACCAACATAGACTCAGTACACGTATTCTAAAATATACTCGACTTGAACCGACGATTGAACCAATCAGTTCATAAGCATAAAACCCTAACTCAGATCACTGGTTTTACATTATGTTTATAATGTGATATATTTTTTCAAAGATGGATCATACAAGTTTATTATTAAATGTAACTTAACAAAGTAGAGGTGAAAATGATAGCAAAAATTCCATTGCTAAAGAAGGAGAATATATAAACAGTACATTATTAAAAAAGAGAAAAATAACATCCGGTATATGCGCCTATTTTGATAGAAAATATTAGAAGAATGGAACATCTCCTATTTGTCGTTATTATAAAAAAAGTTTGATGGGAACTGAAAGTTATGCAACTACTTATTTATAGAGGCATATTGAAGGGAAATATCTTAATTTTAAAATAAAGAGGATATAAAACATGAGTAATTAACTTTTTTATATTTTTTTAATGTAGGTGAGCTAGATGAAGAATAAATTATTGCAATATTTTATCTTTGAAGTATATACAATATTGGACTATATTTTGATGTCAATGATTATTTTAAAGTTTCTATAAGTAGATTATTTTTTGTTTGACTTTAAAAATTTAGAGCAAGTTAACTAAATTGTAAGTGGTTTGATATGATTATTAATGTGAATGTATAGTTCTAAATTCCTAAATATAAGAGTGACTTTAATCTTTTTTATATGTATGTCATTTTTGGATATTTAAGATATTAAATATCAATTTTATGTATAAATTTAATTAATTTTACTATATATTTATATTTTAAAATTTTCATAAACTATAATATTAGTCTTACAAATGTTGAAAATATTATATTATTGATATAAAATATCGGACACTCGATCGATCGTTCGGTTGGACAAAAAAATATCCATGTTTGATTTGTTTTAATTTAGTCGAATTCGGTCGGTCAAATTCGGTCGAATGTGCTTCGGACAACGAACAGATGGATAAATTCGGATGTCCACGCCCACCCCTAGCCCAAAGTGGGCGGAGAAAAGTTACAATCCAAAAAAATGGACGCTGCCAGAAAATAGATGCCAGTGGGTATCATCTCACATTTAGTATATTTAATAGTTTTTAAACAAACTCTGGTTCTATGTATCTATATTTATATTAATTAACATATAAAATTAAAGACTTTTAATAAGTTACCTCACGTCATTTAAATATTTTTATAATTTTATTTTTTATTTTTTATTTATAAAAATATTATTAATTTATTTATGACTTGTTTTCTAACTATTTTATGATTTTATTTTTTATTTTTTATTCACAAAAATAAATTAAATTACAAATTTACTCTTTTATTATTACAATTAAAAGTAGAAACCAGACCCTATTCTAAGTTTTTTGAAGTAAGTAAATTCATAAAATTTATAAATTGATGAATATGGAATAATTAATAAATAATAATATGTTAAGATTTTTAAAAATAAATATAATATGCATGACTATAATAAATAAATATCTACCATAAAACAAATAAAATAAAATAAAGAATATTGTAGAACAAATTTTAATGAAAATGTATTATATTTTAAGTCAATTTAAATTTATGTTAAAATTAAAATCAATTAAAAATAATTAAATATAAATAATAAATAACTAGAAATTATATAATACCACACAGGCCAATGCCTAGTTACACACTAAACATAACAACCCTTTTTCAAAGCAACTCATCCTAATTCCTAATTTTCAAATAAAGCGTCTGCCCTGTTCCATTCCTTCTGTTGTTTTTTTGGGTCTAATTGCCGCGTTGCTTCCCACCGCCCGGTTGAAATGGACATCTTCATGACTCGTGCCCTTGCACAGTAGGAATATCTGCTTGCCATCTAACGATACCAAACCGGATACGGTAGACGTATGATTTCATTTTCTGTATGCCATCTAACATACCATCTAACAATACCAAACTGGATATGGTAAACGTATGATTTCATATTTTGTTTATAAGATATCAATTTGGTTCAATGACTATATCAAGTACTATTTATTAATGTACTTCATTACTGAGCAACCATCTCTTCGTTAATTAATCCTATCTATTTTTAGAGAAAAAAGAAAAGAAAATCATGATACCGCATTAGAAATAGAAAATAGGGGTGGCAGCCAAGCCGAACCCAAAAACTCGGCTAGCAAGTAGGGCTCGGCTTACTCGTCTAATAGGATCGAGCCAAGCTTGAGCTTGGCTTGAGCCTTAGACACCCTACCTAGGCTCAATTTCATCGACATAATTATGTCTGATTCTACGGTAAACGGTATAAAGTAATAATAAAAATCTAATATATTGACATATATTCTGATAACTTATTTTCTTTTTATGTTACTAATGTTATCATTATATACTCGCGTACACTTGACCCTTATGGTAATAATACACGATCAGGATCGACTCAACATGTGTATTTTAAAACTGACTTAACTGAAAATAACGGTTGAATTGACCAATATTGAATATAAAACTCTGACTCGGGTTGTTGGTTTTAAGAGTCAATTGAAAATAAAGAAAATAAAAAAATATAATAGAAAAGAGAAAGTATATAATTTTTTATTTTTTAATATGAATTACAAAAGAATGATGAAATTTACCTAAAAATGAACTAAAAAAGTAGATGATACATTTGATTGTTTTCATAGTAGACATGTTACCGTCGATTATATTCTGGTACATGTACATGTTTATGATACATTGTACGCTCCGATGTGTCCCTCCCACCCTGACGCTTCTCATTCCCCCAAACCCTTGTTGCCGCCCTCCTTCTTCGTCACCAACGCTACTTCCGGCCTCCTCACCACCACCGATCACCTCCAGAACGTCGCTGACTATTCCCCCCGCCGTCTGGCTATTGCCTGGCTTCCACGACGTGACAAAGCCACTGCGACCATGCCGCGCTCCCGTCGCCGATCCCGCCTTTGGCGACCGTCGCCGCCACCATCCAGTCGCTTTCTCGACGTCTTCGACCCTCCCGCGACCTTCCCTGACCTGAGTGAAGCCCAGCGCTGCCCATCTCGGCCAGATCTCGTCACCCCACCACCGACCACCCCTGTTTTGCCCTTTATCTGGCGAGCTACCACCTCTACCGACCTTGTCAACGTCGTAGACGTGTTGGGCTCACCAAGCCGGTGCCAACGATACCCCATACCAACACCATCTCGACGGTAGCCGCCGCCGACAATAATCGCTGGAAAACTGCCGAAATTGTGAGTACGATGAACTATTTTGTAAATTTTTAATCTTTATAAATATACATTTTTCTCCAAAATGATCTACTTTCGAGCGCTAGTTTCGAGCTCACAAACGAGCTGGTATCGAGCTCACAAACGAGCTAGTTTCGAGCTCCCAAATAATCTCGCTTTGAGCTCCTAAACAAGCTGGTTTTGAGCTCTTAGAATTTAATAGTTTAAGTATATTCGAGCTCGAGTCGAGCTCGAACAGTATTAAAAATATTTGAGTTGATTTCGATCATATATACTCGAAACTCGTTTTATTTTGAGTCGAGTTCGAAAGAACTTCGAGTTATTCGAGTCGAGTTCGAGCACAAGATGAGCTTGGCTCGCTTGCTCGTTTAGCAGCCCTACTTGTGTTTTGGTTGATAATTAAATTCCCTCGAGTTTTCCGTTTTTGACACTTCAAGTGGTTAAGTCTATCATGTGGGTAAGCTTTATATTTAAGTTAAGCAAAAATTAGGGTTGCTAAACGAGTGAGGGAGCCGAGTTTAGCTTCTGCTCGAACTTGACTCGAATAGTTCGAAGTTCATTCAAACTCGATTCGAGATTGAATGAGTTTTGAAGGTATATGCTTGAAATTGACTCGAATATTTTTTATGTTGTTTGAGCTCGACTCGAGCTCAAATACACTTAAACTGTTTAATTTTGAGGAACTCAAAACCAACTTGTTAGGGAGCTCAAAACGAGTTCATTGGGGAGCTCGAAACCAACTTAATTATAATGTCGAAAGTAGTTCACGAACTGGCTCGCTCAATTAACAGCCTTAATTATGATCTTCTTTTCCCCCTTTTTTTAAGGTGGAGGAAATTATTAATAATGGAAGACATATATCCAAAAAAGATGCAAATTTTTTTAGTATTCTCTTGTACTTTAAATGTGAGCACTTCTTAAATCGATTAATTTTTTGTATACTATTTCTTATGTTGCTTTCACAGTCTTTTGAAGATTCATACTGTTTAGTTAATTTGAATGAAACTAATCGATTGAAATTAATAAAGGTTTAAGGTATTCTAATTCATGTTGTGTCTTTAGCCCAACCTAAATCTCATAGCACAAAGAAAGTCTTTCTAGTTGTACGTTGGAAATGCCCAGCATACAGGGATTGGTCAGATGTGGCTAAATATGTATTTAATCTAAATTCTAATATTTAAACCCGAATCTGAACTAATTTAAAAAATTATATCCATTTTATTTACCATATTAATGTTTAATCTGAATCCAAATATTTAAACCTGAATCTGAACTAATTTAAAAATTATATCCATTTTATTTACCATATTCATGTTTGATCCAAATCTGCCAAACTCATATCGGATGTGTCTTTGACCCGATTAAATAAAATAATACAAATAATATAAATTTTAATATAAAAATAGAGACAAATAATAAAAAAATATTTAAATATTTTAAAATATTATTTTCTAAAAATATGACCTATTTAGATTAGATCAACTTAAATTCGTATTTGATCTAAATATTTTTGGATATATTATATATCAAAAAATCTGAACCCAAATATGATATGAAACAATTTCAAATTACATATAATCGAGTGATAAGGATCGGATTTTCGATGTATTCCACTTTCATACTAATCTTAAACTTTATAGTTTGAACTAAAAATCAAATAATTAATAAGTATATCTAAACACATTGAAAAAAGTCCGAAGCCTTGAAGGCAATGAAAACAGTTAAAAAACAAATAACGCTTATAAATATACCAAATTTAACATCAATCCAATAGACTATATCGATGTAACTTTAATACTGACATGTTTGTACATGAGATTTGTGCAATTTGTGCCATAAAATGTAATTTATTATTAATTTATAGTATTCTTCTTAAACTTAATTGAACATTTTATCTAATAATTAGTTTAGTATATAAAATATACGAGTACATAAATAGTTATCAATGGGTAACTTATAATTTATAACTTGAGAAAGAATCAATTGTTGAATAGGAATAAATTGAGGAGAATTCTCGCGAAATAGCACTTAATAGAGAATTGTAAAAAACATTACAAAAAAACTAAGTGGCAGTGTGAAGGCTCAAGGCGATGAGAAATCATAATTGCAAAAATTGGAATTGGACGTTGAATTGGATTAGAAGGGAGTTATTGAATCAAACTGATTTATCAAAAATTGAAAAAGAATCAGTTTACTTGAATTGGTCAAAATCGGTAGGTTATTAGTTATAGAACATGTCATTTTGATGTTATTTTAATGTTATGATGTGTATTATATTTTATGATATTTTTTCATATTTTTTGGATTTTTTTATGGTGTAGTTATAGGCCTCTATCAGCCACCCCCTTCCCCCCATGTCCCCCGCCTCGCTGTCTACTTCCTTGCCCGCCCCGCCTGTAAAACCCATGATTCAAGTCAGGGTTTTATATTCAGAACCGGTCGGTTGGACCGTTAGTTTTGAGTCGAGTCAGATTCAGAACACGTGTACTGAGCCGACATCAGTCGCGTGTATGACCTATGAGGGTTATGCATACCCAAGTATATGATGATAATGTCATGAACACAATAGAACAGAATAAGTAATCAAAATATATGAGAGTATGCCAGTTATTTTTTTCTTTTTATATATAGTGGATCGTAGAATTAGTTTTAGGCCGTTTACCGTGTTAAGACGGGTTACAGGCAGTTTGGGTGGGTTGATAGTTCTAAAGCATGTCATTATGATGTTTTGATGTTTATTTGATTTTGTGGGATTTTTCCTGATTTTTATGGAATTTTTTAGGATTTATGGCAACTTAATTATTATTCTTTACACGAGTCGAAGAGGAGTCAAGTAATATTTATAAGTTTGCCACCAGCACTTTGCTTCCCTCCCAACGTTTTCTTCCCCAAACCCTTGCCCCGACGCCGCCCCGTGCAGCGTCGTTGCCGCCGCTGTCGATGCCGCCTGGCTATCGATCGACACTACCTAGCCCCGCCACGGGATCGCCGTGCTGCCCCGACCAGACCCGGCCACCATTCGGCCTCCACGATGCCGGACGGCCGCGACTAGTGTTGCGCCCGCGTCGTGCTTCCATCACCGATCGCGGCGGCAACCATCGCCGCCGCGCTCGAGTGGTCGTCTTGACGTCTTTGACCAACCCTCGATCCTCCTTGACTGGAGCGGAGCCTATCGCCGCCCAGGCCGGCCGGATCTAGCCACCCACCACTGCCGCCTCTGTTTTAGCCATTTTCCGGCGAGCCACTACCTTGGCCGACCACGCCGACGTCGTGGATGTGTCGGGCTTGCTGAGCCGGTTCCAATGGTACCCAATATGACCCCTATCTAGCTAGTAGACGATGTCGGCGATTGCAGCTGAAAAGGTGCTGGAAAACCACTGAAGCCACCGTAAAACCGCCAAAACCTACCGAAAAATCGGATTCATGAGAATTCGCCGGATCTTCCACGAAGCTCATCTAGTCAACCCCGATCGAACGTCAGACGCCGATGAACACCGAATTCGAGCTCCGAGACGTGCGACAGAACCCTTGCCGTCGCCGATTGTCGACGACGTGAGGTATAATTACCTCCGATTTGATTATTTAAAATTGATGATGATTGTTAGCATAACATGCTAGAATTTATTAGTTGTCAGGATAAATGTATGACTATGAATAAAATGATGTTTGCATGATGCAATTAATTGAGAATGAAGGTTAAGTGATCTAATGAGGTAGATTGAGTCTTAACATGATAAGTGATTAGGACGTAACTTTGAAAAACACAATAAAATTGGTATGAATAAGATGAGTTAGAATTATTTACATTTATGATTATTTAACTGTTGTTGGATGTTGATGATTGAATTGTGTGGATGTTCATTGCGTTTGATTCATCATTTAATTAGCAGGGCGTTAGTATTTAGTTTTGATGTGTAAGTACAAAGTAGGAGCTTGCCGCCTAGGCGCGATGACACACTTAGAGCTTCTACCAGGTCCGTTTAAGGCTCCTCTCTATTTTACGCTCTTTTTTATTGTATGTTTATTTTATTATTTGCAGGATGTGTTAAGTGGCGTTTTATTGGATCCCACTTAACTCGGGTTATTTAACCGAACAGTTTTCCAGATTAATAACCCTCGAGGATGATTTCGAAAACAATATCCACCACAAGTTGCCTTCGGGCCTATTATATAAATCCCTTCTCAGGCCTATATATATAATTTCATCGAGTTTTTAGTGAAACGAGAGATGGAAAAACCAACTGTACGTACTATGAGCGGATGCCGTGAGAGTCAAAGCGGGCTCTGAATTAGTGCCGGCGGACTGTTCCATTCCCGAGGGATCCTAACAACTCCACATTTGAGTTCCTCACACCCGGAGAACGTAGAGGTTTACGGGTATTATTTAGTACAGTGCATGTCCGGACTCGTGGTTCAAAGGGTATTAAAGGCAACTGCCTGAGAGTACTCAGCCTTCGTGCTCAAGGCCAGGAGAAATATGGAGGTAAGGAGAGGGCTTAGGATTTGAGACCAGAAAATGAAGTAAGAAAATGCCGAGAGTTGCATCAGCAGCAGCAGATCAGTAAGTTCGGGATGCTACCTGGCCTGTAGCCCAGTGGCTCCTCAGTAGTGCCCTTCAAAGTGTTCACGTGATGTTTTCTTTTATATGAGAGTTTGATCTCATAGCCAGCTTGTTATAGTAGTAACACTTGTTACTGACGTATTTTTATACTATATGTAGGTAATAATTATGAGTTGGAGGAGCCAGCTTGGACAGAGGAGCACTGTTGTCGTTTGCACACATGTTAGTCGATAGAGTGGTTAATATTTTATTTATGATGCTATTCTATTGTGAATGATGTGAAATGCTAAGACATGGTATGATATGATTGAATGCTATGAAATGATGATAAGATATGATGATGTGACATGATTGAATGCTAAGACACGATGATAGAATATGAAACATGAATAGATTATGTAACAGGAGTGTGGCGGGTTGAGACCCAAGTTTTAGAGCGAGTAAACAATATATCAGATTGTGTGAATGAAGTTGCGTGATATATAGATACATGTTTGCATATATATATATTTATATATAGTATTTTGAGGGGTGACCCTAATTGCACTTTTTAGGGGAAATTCTGTCCGCTTTTATTTCAGAATTTTCATCGATTTTGATTGTAATTGTGATGTTGTGTAATTTAATTTGCATGTCATTCATGTAGTATCATGTTATGATTTTGTGTATTTATCCATGTTTGACGAGTAATATCTTCATCTTAAAATGCCGAGATTAGATCCGCGAGAGTTGGGTTCGGGTTAGCCGACTTAACCGGGGCCTATAACATGTCGGTTTGGTTCACGAGCGTGGATTGGATTTGGGTGTTACACCACCTGTCCTCTGCTCACCTCGTCGCCGCCCCCAGCCCAATTTGCCCTACCCTGCCACCCCATTCCTGACCGCCCCCTCCCATCCCCTGGACACCTTGCCGCCACCCTGGCCCACCTGTCGCCCCTTCGCCGCTTGTCCTCGCCACCCTGTCCCCCACCGCCGTTGCCCCCCATGCCCCCCACCCCATCACCTGTCGCCGCTTCACTGCCGCTGTTTAGGATTGACTCCAATATGGAAGAATCAGTTTGAATCGGCTGATTCACGGACCAATTTACCTGTATTTTATTTATATAGATTGCTTCCTATCCTATTTTTGCAACTACGTGAGAAATATTTAATTTTTGAAAATGATTTAAATTCTTTAATATGGAACGAAATTCATAAAAAACGGGAAAGTGGCACCGCGATGAAAATTGAGATTTTATTTTACCATTATTATAATTATTATTATATTAAGCAAAAAGATATTGCGAAGTATGTATTATCGCATTTGGAAGACTTAAACCACCTTTAAACCAACTAAATTGTGGGGGTGGATGCTCAGATATTAGAAACAACTAAATGGACAATAAGTAGCTATTAATTCCTCAAATAATGATTAGACTTCTCATTTCGTATGTTATAATCTAATCAGTACGTGGTATCCAGGTGTGATTAACAGCTGGACATGACAGCGGTCGCGTTGAAAATGACAGTCCCGCGCTCTCTTACGTTGATTCCATCCTCCGTTAACTCCCCGTCATCTCTGACATCTCCCTCACGACAGCTATTCACACACAAAAAAAACCTTGTTTACGACTTCACATTTTTCCACGCCAAATAATTCAAAATTATATATTTACTATTTAAACCCAAAAATCACATACCGGCAAAATAGTATGTAGATAAAGTTTCAAATTAATTTTTTTAATATTGGAAAAAAATAATCTATTCTACTCTAATGAATAAAGAGAAATTAAATATAGGCTTGTAATTAAAAGTAAGAATTTTGATCGATTAAAATATAATAATAATAATAATAATTTATTATAATATATCTTCTCCTATAATTAAGATGTATTTTTAAAATTAATTAAAATTTATATCTAAAATATAAATTATAATAATTTATTTTATTATTTAACAAAAATTTATTTATAAAATTAAAATTTAATTATAATATAAATTGGCATAACGATGATATCTTGTTTAGTATAATATAATATTAATCATTCATATTTTTAATTAGGGATAAAAAATTTTAAAATTTATTTTATTCGGTAATAAATAATTTTTACACGTCAATGTTTAGACTAAATTGTGATATTTAGTTCGGAATTAGATGTATTTGTGTGGACTGGACCGGCAATGAAATTTAAAACTCTTTCCTTCTAATCTCACTCGTTCATTACTCGGCCATCTCATCCAATCCGACGGACCATAATCGTTCAACGCCCAGAGCCACAAATCTCCGATAACGGCAGCCGCTAACGTCGTCAGCTCTACTACGCCGACCCTGCTCTACTGGCAAAGTAGTAAGGCTGAGCCCACGGGATGGGTTTCAAGTAAAGAAAAATCCAGAAAACGATCCCCTTCCCATTCATCCGATTTCTTCACAATTTTTTATTTGTTCCTCTCTTTGATTTGATTTCTTTTCTGTTTTGTTTTTGTAAGAGTTATTTTTTCTGGTTTTGGATCCTCCATCTCTCGATTTCCAGTGCGGATGCAGATTTTGTGAAGTGAGCGAATATGATGATGATGCAGATTTTGCGCATCATCATCTGCATTTCTGCTTGGAATCTTGCTTTGGTTCATGGCACTACAGATCAGGATGATGGTATGTTTTTCTCCATTTTTTTCTTATCTATATATATATATCATATTTATATATTCTGGTTAATTTGTTCTATGTTGCTTCTAACTTTGTCGTCTACAGATTTAGTTTTTAAGGCGCTTGCATTTGTATCAGCCTTTAGCATATTTGTTCTTAACTTCAAGGATTTGGTGAGAGAGGGTGTCGTGCTAAGTTCTAGCAGCGAAAAAATGAAGAATGATTAGAGAAGTGCGAATTGTAGCAGTTAACGTTTAGAGAACCTGGAATTGTGTTGATGACTATGTTTTGGCTTTGTGGGCTGGTCGATCATGAGCTGGTCAAATCACGATGTGTACCTCTAATGGCTATTTGCCCCTTCTTTTTGCGTTGTTAACGATAATATGTATTTGTGCGCTCTCACATGATCGTTAAGCTGTGATTGGAGAGGATGCTCTTGCTTCAATCTTTACTTGTTGCTTGTACAGTGATGGCTCTTAGAGGAATGTATCAAAGTCTGAATTCGGCTCCCCAGTTGACCAATTGGAATTCGAACGGGGATGATCCTTGTGGACAGTCATGGAAGGGCATCTCCTGCTCTGGCTCAGCAGTGACGGAAATGTATTTCCCTCCCTCCCCTCCGCTCTTCCTTCCAATACTTGGTGAAACACAGTTATATGCCTGGTAAAGCTAATTTTCTCTTCACGCTTGATTGTGTTTTGATCACTATGCAGCAATCTATCTGGCCTGGAACTGAGTGGATCCTTGGCTTATTGGTTATCAAATCTCCGTTCTGTAACAAGATTGTGAGTACTTTTTTTTTCTTCTAAATTTTCATTTTCATATTATAATTTGGTTCTTCTATCCTATGGCAATTTATGTTCCGCGAACACAACTTCAAAAAACTCCACCATGCTTGTGAGTTCTGTCCAAGCCCAGAAAAAAGAAGACGGTTGGTGTCAAGACAGGCATCTGGCCATCGAAACTTTGTCATATAAAATCACATGGATCATAGTTAGGATCCATGTCCCTGACTTTTTTTTTTCAGGATAAGGTGGAAGAAAAAGAAAAGAAGAGCACAACTTCTCACCTTTTATAAACTGTCGTGTTGATTTTTTTTCTTTTCAGGGATTTAAGCAATAACAATCTTAATGGGCAACTTCCTTACAGCCTTCCTCCAAAAATTCAAGAACTGTATGTTTTAAGAAGTTCAAATCTTGTATTATGTGTTTGATTTAGCAAAACACATCTAATATCTTGTACTAACAGGAATTTGGCTGGAAATAGTTTCAGTGGAAGTCTTCCATATTTATTTAATCAGATGCCTTCTCTCCGCATAATGTAATTTGCTTCATCTAACATTTTACCTATTTGGAGTTTATATATGTGTTTCATCATGTAACCCAATATTTGTAACTAACTGTTGATTATATTTTTGGATTTAGAAATTTGAGTCGGAACCAATTTGGTGGTCAATTGCCAGACGCATTTGGAGCATTGTCTGATCTGTTGACTCTGTGAGCTTTCATCAACTTGCTCATTATCCTCACCATCTCAATAACTGGATACTTTTATGTGTTTGTATAGTATGTAACTATATATGAATATGAACTGTCAAAGCATATTACTACATCTTACTCAGATAAATCATGACTGAAATATCTTTGACTTCCACTTGCTTTAGATTTTCTTTTCTTAACGCTGGAATACTAAGCTACACATTGGTTTTTTGATTGGTGCTCCAGGGATCTATCTTCGAACAAGTTCACTGGTGACCTTCCTCACAGGTTTTAGGTCTTTATCAAGCATTACCACCATGTAAGGAACAATTGTTAAGCCAATAAAAAATATAAATTACATGCATGAGAATGACACTTCAACTGTATTTGTCATCCTTTAGGAATTTGCAAAACAACCAATTTACAGGTCATATTGATGTTCTTGCAAATCTGCCACTCCGGAATCTGTAAGTTACATATTCTTTATGACAAAAAATACCATTTTCACTGCTGTGTTTTTTCTGAACCATTGCTTGGCATTTGCTATGGTAGGAATGTTGCAAACAACCGTTTCACTGGATGGATTCCTAATCAGTTGAAAGATATTGATAATCTCCAGTGAGTGTTTTGTTATGATTGAGTACTATCTTTTTTCTCGCTGGATTTATCCATTCTTTGCAATTATTACTGGATTTTGCTTACATTTTCATTTTCTTATGCAGAACTTCTGATAATTCTTGGTCCTCTGGGCCTGCTCCTCCGCCGCCACCATTTACTCCCTCGCCTGGGAGAAGGTCTAGCCCTGGTGGTGGTAGTGGAAGGAATGGCTCATCAGGTGGGAAATCTGGCATTGGTGGTGGAGGAATTGCGGGAATCATAATTTCTTTATCAGTTGTTGGGGCAATAATAGCATTCTTCTTGGTGAAGAGGAAGTCAAGAAGATCATTGGATAATGAAAAGCTTGAGCACGATTTGACTTTTGCTCCCCTTACAGCAAGTGAAGCTAATGGTAATTTCCAGATGCAATTTTTCTTTTCTGACTAATTGAACTTCAAGTTCTCAAATTTCTCTCTTTTCTAAAGTTGATGGTCAGCTGATTATGGGTGCATTATGGCCGAGGTGACTTCAGTGCTTTGTGTCGGGCGTGTTTAGTAGAGTTCTCACAAAAGATGAAGTCAGCAACCAGAGAGCAATCCACAGACTACTTTGGTTCTGACTTCTCTTTGTCTTTCAGTTCTGTAAGAATTACCTATCCAGGCCCTTGGCAAATGCAATGGATTGTGGATAGAAATCCTACTACAGAAGCCAGTTGGTGAACTCCACCAAACACACCCTTAGCTTCCTGTGTCTATTTATCTATTTACTCAGTATCAATATTGTTTCCACAGTTTCTGAATCCTGAAAGTATTTGATATATGATCATTAGATATTATTCAATAGAAGTCTAGCAATCTTATGCAATAAGCTCATGTGGTTATGTTGCCTGACCTCTCTTCTATCTGGATCGCCACCAATTCAGTTGCACTTGAAAACTTGCCAACAGTAGCTGTTGCCTCACATTTTGCAAAGCTATGTATGGATGTTTGGAAGTAGTCTTTTTGTGGAAGACCTTTATGTTAATATAATGATAAAATTATCTTCAATATATTTATACATGAAGTGATTATTATAAATGATTTTTTTCTTATTTCTCTGGTCTCTAGAAAGAGAACAGCTTTCTTTCCCCTTTATCCTTTATACGATTAATATTGGTATCTGTCTCTTCTTGTAGCTAAATTTTAAGTCACACAAATAGTTGTAATGCTTTGACACAGAAATGAAGTCTGTCCACTCTATCTCGTCATTTGAAGTAAAGACTGTGGAACCAACAACGCCAGTGACTCTTAAGCCTCCCCTTTCGAACGCAATAAATCATTTGATGATGATGATATCTCAAGCAAAGTTCCTGTTTTCTTCAAAAAATATGACACTGGTTCTATAAGTGACATTCAATATACGATTGCCGACCTGCAAATTGCTACGGGAAGCTTTAATGTCGATAACATTCTTGGTGAGGGACCCACTGGACGTGTTTATAGAGCACAATTTGATAATGGAAAGGTAGGATTAGCTTCCTATAGTTAGTTCTGATTGCCTCAAAAGTAGTAGGGTCTTTGAGAAAAAAAGTTGTCTTTTGGAAACAAATTAATTAAAAACTAAATTCAATCTAATATAGAATCTTTATATTACTGCTTTAATCATCATATTATAGTGTCTCTTGTTTAACCGCTGCTTTAAAAAGAAAAACTTTAGAACTTTCTGATGTTATATACAGATATTGGCTGTGAAGAAAATCAGTTCTTCTGCAGTTCAAACTCCAAATTCTGAGAATTTCTTGGAGACAGTGTCAAACATATCACAGTTGCGTCACCCAAACATATCTGAGTTGGTTGGCTATTGTTTTGAGCATGGACAACATTTACTAGTCTACAAGTTCTACAAAAATGGTTCTTTGCATGATTTCCTTCGTCTTTCTGATGGGTATAACAAACCTCTAACATGGAGCTCCCGCATCAAGATTCCTCTGGGTACAGCACGGGCTCTAGAGTAAGTTGGGTGATGCTAATACATGGCCGTGCATATTTTATGAGATCTGATATTACTTGGTCATTGCCATTGCTTTTCTGTTGAATATATTCATGTTCACATGCATCTTATAACCTTTGTATCACTTATGAATTGCTATAACTTTTTCTGTTATGTTTGGCATTTACTCTGGCTGGTTAGTTAACTATCACAGTATTCTTCTTATGAGAAATGGCATGAACAGCCCAAGATTCGTAAGTCCCACATGTAATGTCAGCCGAGGATGTCTTGGGCATATAAGTGGGGCTATGCTTGTGGATCTTCAACATGACAAGCCATTTTCAAGTGATGATCCAGGCATATTAAATTGCACTTGGAATGGGGTCATAATGCATAGTATTGGAGCTGACTCTCTAGACTGTATTGATTGTGGGCCTGGATTGGCATGTATTTATGAGCTTAGGAATTCAATAGTGAACTTTTACATGGTGGGATAGGTGTTAGACCCCCGTGGTTGATAACATAGGAGAATGTCTTGGGAATATTAGTGGGATGTGCTTGTTGAGCTTAAATACTAAATAACTATTTGAGCCTAACTGGAAGATATGCTTATAACAAATTTATTGTCTGTTTTGTAAACCTTCGCAATGTGCTTCATAGTTGATCATCTACTTGATGTTTCTGTCTGCTTTTGTTTGACATTTTATGAGGTCATATATCTAACAATTTTTTTTCTATTTCAAGAGTGTGCTTAAAAGTTGAAGTAAGATATGCAATGAAAGCCTGATTGCATCATTTGTGTTTTGGAAATAAATTCTTTGGCCTTTATCTTTGATGTTTTTAGATTTAAGTTGTTGCATGGTGATGAATTTGGCTTATCTTAATTTTTATACTCCAGGTACTTGCACGAAGTTTGCTTGCCGTCAATTATTCACAAAAATTTCAAATCATCTAATATATTACTTGACGGGGAGCTCAATCCATATCTTTCAGGTTCTGGAATGTCCAACTTCTTACGAAATCCAGAACACGAGGTAGTCTGATGGAAATTTTTTTTCAAATAATAGCTTACTTAGTGTGGCAGAACTCCTTCAAATACCTCATATTACCCTATGGACTTGTATATTGTAGTAACTGTAATTTCTGCCTCTCTTTAATTATTTTCTGGTGCTTTTTCATATTATAGACATATGCTATATTGGGGCTTCTATTAGATTATTTGGTATTACTTTGTATGGTTTTTATTATTATTTTTTAATTATTATTATTATTTTGGGAGTTGTTTTCTTAGATGACATATTCACACATAGCAATAATGTATGGGAATAAATGATAAACCATTAAGATAGAAATAATGTATGGGAATAAATGATAAACCATTAAGCTAACTAGACGACTGACATTTTATGCTGTGTCAGGATACAAGTGCTGGATACAGTGCCCCGGAAGTTGACTTGTCAGGCCAGTACACAATGAAAAGTGACGTGTATAGCTTTGGAGTTGTCATGTTGGAGCTTCTGACTGGTCGTAAGCCCTTTGACAGGTCTAGTGGCAATCCACTCAGCAGCCTTGTGTACAAGTTGTAATTTTAGCAATTCTCAAAGTAAAATGACATTTCGTTGTGCAGCTCAAGACAAAGATCCGAGCAGTCTCTAGTACGCTGGGCTTACCCACAACTGCATGACATTGACGCTCTCGCCAAAATGGTTGATCCAGGTCTAGAAGGACTGTACCCTCCCAAGTCACTTTCACGGCTTGCTGATGTTGTTGCTCTTTGCGTCCAGGTGAAATTAATTTCATTTTAAGCAGAATTGTCAACTTATCATGAAGCGTCATGTATCATACTGATCAGTGCAGGTCTCATACAAGTCGTCATAGACCTACAAATATGACTTCTGTTACTGCATATAAACTGGCTTAAACGAAGCAATCGAGTACATTGTTGCACCTTCTCTTGCTTCTACTGACTCAGTCAGTACTTATATGTTGTCATCACGAAGATTTTTTAATTCATTTACTCACCCATGCTTGCCAATAATATTTCCAGCCGGAGCCAGAATTCCGACCGCCAATGTCGGAAGTTGTTCAAGCATTGGTGCGTTTAGTGCAGCGGGCTAACATGAGCAAGAGAACAGCAGCTGGAGATGGTTCTGTAAGGCGCGGCAGTGACCAGGATTTGGACGAGAACACACTGTAAACTTACAGTACGTAGTTGTAATCTCTCTTTTTTTTTCTTTTTCTTTTCCTTTTTAAAATTTGGTATGTTGTATCTTGTGTTAAATATTGATGATTTTTTATATAAAAGAATAATTTTCAATAATTTGGACTTGTCTTCTCTTTCCCAGAAATGTCTAATTTTGTATTTGATTTCTTTTTGCTACACGCATGTTCACAATGTAAACAGAATTAATCGCGTTTATGACTTTACTATTTACTGGAGAATCCATTTTCCACTCTCTTGCAGTAAAAAATCAATTTTGGACATGGTCTAATATTCGATACCCCAATTTAGTGGTCATTTGACAATTACGTTCAAACTCGAAACTGTTTGCGGGCTCTATTGGAGGGTCACCCCAGCCATGAAGCTCTAGGCTTAAATATATGTTGGCTTGCCTGGCCTCTCTATTTTTTTAAAGCTTACCTGGCTTTTAGTTGGGAGGCGGCGATTGGAGCCTAGGAATGGTGCTATTGCGGGCCTTTGATGGGACGTCGAGCGCGATTATAAGAGGGAGCCAATTGTATGTGGAGCTTGATAGCTCGTCCCATGCTTGGTTCATGCCAAGCGAGAGCTAGGGTATGCTCAACTTGATCTCTAAGAAACTTGAAGACTTGAGATAATGTTAATTAGCAACCAATATATTGTAGAAATGTAGAATAAGTAATATTACCCCCACTTTGGTAGAAGTATCCTTATAAACTATAGAAGTTTTTTTTAAGCATAAAAAATTGATGATCAATTTACGGCCATACTGACTTCAAGTTCTTGTGCATTGGTGGTTCCAATGTGACAAAGAAAATGGGTTTGGCATAAGACAAGGGCATCCAATCATTCAAGATTTTATTATTTATAATCACACGATGGAACAAAATTTAACTAGGAAATGTCCCCAAATACCCGAGTGGGAGAAGAAAAAAAAGACGACTTCGAGTTCAGCCTTTTGAGTTGGAGGTGATCAAAATTAACCTTGCTGGATTCATGCTCTTGGCATCTTGGCGATCAGTTTCTTCTTGCCCTTTTGCCACTAACCAGAATGATGATGTTTTCATGTGGCCAGTTAGCCAGAGGAGCACTGAAATGTCCAGAGTCCAGACTCCACATGTCTGGTCATCTTCATAAAATTGATCTGCTCTTTCCTTTTAACTGAATTCTTCATTTTTTCGTAGTGGCTCAGTGTTCCATCGTCCATTCATCTTTTTCTTTTTTAACCAACGTCTTTTCTTCTTGATGCAGTGGAAACGTTACCATGTATTTGTATTGCATGTACTATTTGTGGTTTGGCTCCAGTTTTTCTACTGAAGGAAGCCGCTCTTTACCCACTCCAAAAATGCACTCTGAGAGGGTAAAAAAACAATGGTTGTAAGACTGACATTTATTTTTCCATTATGCGTCTATTAGTGGAACAGCTTTGTTAGTCTCTTCGTATTTGCAACTAAATAAAGCTGGCTGTACCCATCGTTTAAGAACAGAGCGGCTAAAAATTGGGATGCATTAAGCATACTTACCTGTAATCGAGCATCAAGGAGAAGATCACGTTCGGGTAATAACCCCATTTCAATTTTGAAGTTTCTTCCAAAGTTATCCCACCAGTTTTTAGAGTTTATAATGCAAGACTCAAGAAGTACTGAATTGAGCACTTGCCATGAGAGCTTGGTCTGTCATTTTTAAATACGTAAAATTGCAACTCATGATTTGTTCTTTCGTGGCCTAAAAATGTCCAAGTGAGCCAAACGATGGACAGGACTTTTCCCTTTCCCATTGCAGAAGCCTGCTTCTTCATTTGATCCCTGCTTTCTTCAAATGTAATAATTTCAACACTTCTCCCATAATTTGCCTTCTGGGTTTACCCAAAGTAGCTACTGTAAAACTGACAAAATCAACTCGACCATGTTGGGTCGAGGAGAATTAGCATTAATACGCTTCGAAAGAAATTATCAATATTGCTCATGTTGGATTCCGATGATTACTGCAAGATTACGACTAAAATGTGATCATATGTATGGACTTGCCTAGAATAATGAGGTATTTGTTTGTACGTTTGACATTCAACCCAAGATCAACCCTTGGCTTGAGCTTGACTACCTTTAAATTCCTCTTGTTTTAACAGACAGACTCTGCAAGTCATAGCAGGTGTTTTTTCTCACACAAGTTTGGTTGGTACAGTGCTGGGCAGGGGCAAATTGTCAACCGAATTTATGGGAGTACCAGACTTGCAAACATTTACAAAGGACTTACAAAGGATTGACAATTAACACCACTTAGCCATGGATTCCTTTGCAGGGGCGAGCTGTCGTATTTTATACCAGACTTGGATTGATGCTCAATCTGCAATCTTTGTGTTCCAAAAGATCTGTCATAGAAACGGTAACTGTTGTAAGTACAAGTTTGTAAGATATTTGTGCATTATTGAACAGTAGCTTACTTCAACCCCATGCCGAAGTAGCCTGTTAGTTGGTCTAACTGGTTAGTTGCATGTTAGGTATAATTAGGCCAGGAGCATTCAAACTTGAGGGGTTCACCTACCGGACCCTGTAATATGGCTTGAAATCTTTCAGTTTGACTCTTTGATGATGAACCTCCAATCTCAGTTGGATCGTTCTGATTGCATGTGTTATAATTTCTTCTTCTTCTTGATTTTTTTTAAAAAGAAACAACTTTATTTCTTTATTGTATCAATATGGAACCCCTCACTAATTGTGATTTAACAATGTTTTTCTTGGTGCACCAGCGTCAAGGATGACGAGTTTCTCCCAGAAATTTAAAATCTAGAA
The DNA here is from genome assembly GCA_033002965.1 of Piper betle. Lineage (NCBI taxonomy): Eukaryota > Viridiplantae > Streptophyta > Magnoliopsida > Piperales > Piperaceae > Piper > Piper betle. The sequence goes on along the minus strand of JAURVB010011878.1, from coordinate 4,925 downwards.
AAGAAAGTTCACAAGGTTCTAATAAAAATACGATAATAATGGACTCTACTGATTAAGCTTGGCGAGATTTTACAAATTATGGAACTGTAAACGACAGAGGGTGTGCGTGTGTTTTGTTCACTTCATGAACGTGCAATCCGCAATAATAATAAGTAATATGGCCCCCGGAAAAGAGCTGCTTAAAAAAAAAAAGAATTGGTAAGGTTTTTAATTTGTAACTCCATGAAGTTCCTTGTTCTCCAATAAAAGTGATCGATTCAAACTCAAATAAAATTGGGATTATGTGTAATGGAATTCGAAGCTCAATATTTTGTAACAAGCATTATTTTTTACTCAGAATCCTTTCATATATAAAAGTTCAACTTTATATTAATTTTAATCAAAGTTACATATAAGAACAATTATTCCAAAGACAAATTTAAACCAAATTGAGAAATCAATTATTTGTTTGCAGTAAGGATTTTTTTCCCATGCACATAAACTTTACCTTAATCATGCGAGAGTGCCCACGGCCAGAGAGAGAAGAGGCCTCTTCTTTCTTTCTTTATTATGGAGAGAAGAATCCTTTCCGATACCGATGGGAGGCGAAGGAAGGAGACAAGGAGCAGCGACTGCGGATGCTGTCATTATCATTTCTAGGAAGAGAATCGCGACAACGAGGGGAAAGATGACAGTGTGAGAGTCAACCACACAAAGGGACGGGACTCCCTCCCATTGATCAATACGAACACTACTACCGTACAAACTATCTCCAGGCCTTCTTCCGTCTACTCCCCTTCCCCTCTGTTCCTCCTCCTCCTGCTTCTTGGGCTTCCTGAGTTGGTCGAAAACCAATCCGAAAGCTCGATTCTTTCTGGTGTTTTTCATCAGTTCATAAGTAGGAGTGGGTGTTTCTTTGTTCTTCTATTTTTTTGGGGGTTTTTCTGGGAGAAGTGATGTCGTCGTCCCCTGGCGTGAGTTTAAGCGTACGACATGATGCGCTTACCTCCGTGACCGGCATGATCATGATCGCCGCCATCGTTGTCCTCGTCATCGCCGTCGTCTTCGTCGTTTCCCTCGACCTCTTCGCCCGCCGTTCTCGCCGCCGCACCGCCTCCAGCACCCAACTCCGAGGTTTCGTCTTCAGCCCCGACGGCGACGACGACGTTGTCGTCACGACGCCTCGCAAGGGCGGCCTCGACGCCGCCATTGTTGCCTCGCTTCCTGTTGTAGTCTTCCAATCGCCCCGGTTCGAGGATGGGCTCGAGTGCTCGGTTTGCTTGTGCGAGGTCTCCGACGGCGAGAAGGCGAGGCTGCTCCCGAACTGCAGCCATGGTTTCCACTTGGACTGCATCGACATGTGGTTTCAGTCTCACTCCACCTGCCCGCTTTGTAGGGACGTAGTTTCCGCCCCGGAGGTCGGATCGCTGCTGCCGGCGGAATCCGGCGGTTTGCCCGCTCATGCGCAGGGAGTGGAGCCTCTGAATTTTCCGACCAATGTTCTGTTCTGGGGCAACGAAGGGGAGGTGAACACTCGTGTGACTCGTCTGGAAGAAGGGTCGTCGTCGTCGTCGTCTCCTTCTTCTTCGCCGTCTTCCCCTTCAAATGGGGAGGAAAACGAAGCCGGCAATGGGGAAGAGTTAGAGGTGAAGTCGCCTGCGACTCGGTTCCGGTCTCTGAAGAGGCTTTTGAGTAGAGAAAGGAGAATTGTTGCTCCCTGTGATCCTACTAATGGAGATATTGAGCAGGGATTTGAATGAAGGAGTTGGGCAGTGTTGAAAATGGTTCCCTGCAAAGGTTCTCTTGGATTGCAATTGGGAAGGCCTTAGCTTTACCAATGGTGGACACCTGATTGCAAACTTCAGATTGTTTTGTTCTAAGAATCAATCTTTGCCCATGTTGAGCAACAGAGCTGCCTATGTTTTAATGTCTCTGCTGTGTTGAGATAATATAAGAGCAAATGTTACATGGGAGTGGCCTGGTACTCTGAAGTTTGATGATGGAGTTCCAGGTGAACATTCTGAAAATTGTACAGGTTGGCTACTCGTCTGTTAGATAGCTATTGACGATGAAATCCATGCATTGGATAAGATGGATTTATGAACTATGATGAAAAAATCATTCTCGATAAGTTTTTTCTCTATCGAGTTCTGAATCTTGATGGCTGTGGACCTGCTTGTGTTAGTGTTTTTTCTGTATATCAAACTCAATTATAAGTTTTTACATTCTCGGCTAGTTTTAATTATCGAGAATAGTGGCTCAGGGAAACAAGACCAGCCAGTTGAGCTACATTTGCAGCACTCCATAGACTACTGCTGGTTGTGTGGGTGTCAATTCATGGAGACGTCCATGCTTTGGAGATGATAGAAACTAAAGCTTATTGGGAAAATTGTTCTGAACGTTTATTTTCCCTGTTAGGTTGTCGTTCTAGTTGCTTTTGCCTCTACGGATCCCTTGTGTTAATGGCTGTTCAGTATCCAAATTGTGGCCTTTTTATTTATGACAAAGTTTATTAAAATACTCTGTACATTGAATGGCAGAATTCTTTTTTCGATTTCTTGCGCAAAGATGTTCCACATAATGGCAGGTTCGCGAAATGGAACTGGCCACGGGTCATTTTAGGCTTCAATAATTCAATTTCTTCACAATGGTATCTACATCTAACTTCGATGCTTCGACTTATGTAGAATGGAAACAAAGAACTGATGCGTGTTCTTTGACAGGCAGTTTGGGTACTGCTAATCAGACTACTTTTCACTGTGTGGTCGAAGGGGAATTGCTCAATTTTTTAAAAGGAGATTTTGCTCGTCTTGTCACACTTGAAAGCTTGACGCTTTCTCTGTTCACAATCCTTGCATTTATGGGTTCTTAACTTTGCAGCTCTTGTAGCCCTTGCCCACCACATATATACACCAAGGCACAATTATTCAATTGCCTGGAAACTAAAACTCAAATTCTTTCTGGCTATATTGCCATGGTTGAAACTCTGGTGATAACTTTTGTCACTTCACAGTGGAGAGATGAACTGCTTAAACCACCAAAAAAGAACGTTTGATTTTTTTCAAACATGTCCGGGTACGTTATATATTTCTACGTAGACAAATTAACTTCTTGTTGTGCATGCCACTCGCAATCACTGTTCTAAAATGTTCACCACGGTTCCCCTATTGCGCACAGATTCCTTCTTATCTTCTTGCTGGTAGATTGAGCAAACACTGGTAATGCCGTCCTTGTCGCTCGAAGATGAGAATCTTAGCTAGAACAAGCTGATTTGATTTGAGCTTATCAATATAGACATGTTAGAAGAACAGTGTTGAATCTTGAATGAACTTCCGAATCTGGATGAGAAATAAATTGCTGGACTTCAGATTCCAAGATATCATTCAATCAAAATCAGAGTTTCTTTATTGGTAATTAATCCGACTGCGGAGGAAGGGACATTTTATCAGCACCATGAATGAGAATGAAACGGATGGCCAATTGAAACACGGGCGTGCCGGCATTGGTCTATCATCACAGTTGTATGAAATTAGTGCAATGAATTAACCGCAATACAAAGTACGAACCAAGAAAAATTTTAGTTTGTTCACGATAGCATTATTTAACTGGGCATTTGATGGGCATTGTTATAGATATAAATGAAAATGAAAAACTAAAGACACAAGAATGAGATGTATCGGCCGATTTCTGGGAATTCTGGTCGGGGAGAGTGAGCACAAAGTATCAACATTGAATAATTGTGGTCCAAAAAGGTAAAGATAGACCCGATACAGAAGAAGCAAGAATCAAGACCGGGCAAATTAAAGATGCTTTATCCTCCTCCATCCCAACTGTTGTTATTATTGAGACATGGCACGCTTGTGTTTCCACTTGATATAACGTTTCCACTGCACTAAAATGTGGCCGGCCAACTATTTGGTTTACTACTGTTTACGAATCATTCGAAGGAGTGGTAAATACTAAATTCAACCTTTCATTGTTATTATTAGGATTGTTTATGATACTATCACTGCCTACGTCCAACTTTGCTTAAATATATAGGTTCATACTCGAATGTCTTTCACTCTGGCCTGCCATGCGAGCATTATTGCTTGTGGACGGCCCAATGGGTGGTAGTAGGAGTCGGATCGCCGGTGGTTGCGTCTTTGTCAAAAATTTCTCTACTCTGGACATCCACATATGATGATGTTATATATTAACGATGACCGGCGCTACTAATGATCTTCCCCACATGATTTATTAGCGGTGCAAGGGACAAGTCCACATGATGGTTGATTGTAGGGCAATCTGTGTCTGACGGTAGACCCTTGATTATCAGCATCTCAACTAGCTCTAGCTATCTTCATTGCTTTTCCAACACATGACTAGCTATGCCTATCTACATTCCGAACCTATTTCTTTTATGAGTTTTTTACCAAAAGAGGAGGGTGTTGTTTTAATATTATCCTGTGGTAAAAAATTTAAAATTAATTATCAAAAAGAGAATTTTTATTCGAATGACAAAATCTTGGTTGAGCTGGTTTTACTCCTAAGCGATCGATCGATGGAGATCCGGCCACCCTTAACCGAGGACAGCTGCCCTTGCCGTGGGCGACTTAGTCCATTACATTTCTTTTTATTTCAATCCTTCTTATCACATACAATATCAATGTGTATAATGCGTATATATTTATTTTGTATTTTATTTTATCGAACTATTTTTGTATATTATGTACTTCTAATATCATCATGTTTATAAATGTACATTGATGTGGTAAAAGTAATTAATAAGCATATATTATAGTAACAAGGTGATTGATAAATAGATATTAATGTCTGAATAATAATTTGTAAGTTTTTTATTAGTTTTTGAACCAAATTATAAACATTACTTTAAAGTATAAGTCAGGCCTTAAATTGAGGGTAAAGCTATCTTTTTTAAATTTATTGTTCTTAAATTGGAAATG
>JAURVB010011877.1:0-38799 GCA_033002965.1 Piper betle | reverse complement strand
AAGTAAAAACTAGGAGTTTTTTATAAGAAATAGTAAATGATAGATCCCGAACAGACGTGCCAACAAGTGAAAAAGAGAGAATTAAGAGGATATGCCAAGGAATGAGAAAGAGGTACTTGACCATGGCATTAATTAGATGGCCCCATATATATAGTATCTTATTTTTCTCCCTCAGCCTTAAAATGATACATGAAGAGAAAATTGATAGCATTACAATTCAATTTCTCGGGCTTATCTTTAAAAAAATGAAAGAAAAATCTAGACCTTGATAACATTAAAGACAAAAGTTAAATACCATACAGTGGTTCTCTAATGCTAATTTTATTTCTCGTCTACAAGCCTGCATTTCCTTTTCTCTAGTACTAATATATGTGTGCGGTAAGCCAAATCAAACATGGAAATAGTTTTTCGTCCCAGAGTAACATATTTTTGTTGGTCTTCTCCCAGAGTAGTTACGGTCCCAAGAGTGTTAAAAGTGCAGACAGAATTTTGATTGATAATTATTTTTCAATCTATAGAGCAATATATTTTCTTGGTATCATAAAATTAGAACAGACTTGCTATCTTACTCTGATATAGTAAGCCCGAACCAACCAAGCATAATATATACGACCAGAACATAAATCCTGCATAACGGTAATTAAAATTTTGCTCCTAACAAACATTCAAGTTAGAACATCCACAAATGCAAAGAAAATTGTATATTTGAGATGCGCTTTCATAAAGGCCATAAATTAGGCGAAGTATTGAATAATAATGGAAGACTGAATAAAACACACCGGCGAAAACAAAATTTGATACTAACACAAGACTTGTTATTCCCCAACACCGCAAAACGACTCTTGCATTTGCGAGCAATTCTCTTCTGCACAACAGAAAAAAAAAAGAAACAAGAATAATAAATCAAAATGAACCAAAAAAATGTAAGTTTCCAAAGAGAACTGCTTGCACACAATACAACAATGAACCAATAACATGAAAACCAAAGATCCGGCACTTACAAATTTTGTTAAAAGCCACAATATCGCAGCTTTGGATGTACTCATTTGCTGGCTCCTCGCAAAGATGATCTTCAATCAGACTATCAACGGAGACCAAATCATCCACAATGGTCAACATGATCTGCAACTTCTTAATTCCATAACCAACTGGAGCAAGCTTAGCTGCAGATATTTTCACACAAACCAAAGGTATAAAAATGTTGGTTTTGCCGTTTGTAAACTAAGGCAAATCTAAACATGGAAGAAAATTTGAAAAAGCAGACTCACATGCTCCCCAGGTCAAGCCCTCCATTTGAACACTTCTAACAGCTTCCTCGAGCTTTTTCATGTCGGTCTCATCGTCCCATGGCTTCACATCCAACAGAACAGAAGACTTTCCAGCTGAGGAAAGTTACAAAAACAAAGAAACTACCTTAGTATATGCAGGCAACTAGAAAAACAAAAGTAACCAGTCCAAACAATTGTAGATATCACTTTATCAACTAAAAGAAGCTGCAGAAGCATAAATAATACCAATTAATGATCTTACACTCTTTCTTCTTTGCAGATGCCTTCACAGCAGCTGCTCTTTCTTCAGCTGCCTTCTTCTCTTCTTCTGTCTCTTCACCAAATAAGTCCACATCATCATCGTCATCTTCAGCAGCAGGGGCCTGGAGCCAGATTTGATAATAATGTAACTATATTTTACAAGCTATTGCAAGTATCTAACTTTAAAGACGGGCCATTCATTAAATTACAAAACAATGTAAAAGGGAAATTGTGCCATATAGAACACAAAATGAATTAGCTTTCTGCTACAACTGATAAAAGTTTCTAAATCCAACATGCAAGCCAAAATTATTACGTCAATATATTTTACAATCAATCATATAGTGAACCAAAGACCAGTGGAAAATATCATATACAAAAAAAGGAGAAACCTTTCTATTTTTTCATCCTTATCAAGTATGGAGGCTACAAAAATAACAGCAAAATGCAATAGAAAGGTCAACATTGTTGTAAGGAGCAATATAACAATAATACTCAATAACGTGCAAGATAAATTTCGGAAGAAAAAAGTAAAATACATCCTCAAGCCGAATTATAAAATTAGAATCCATTCAACAAAGGGAAATACAATACATACCTTTGCATCAGTCACTGAAGGGGTTGAAGGAACCTCCTCACAAGGAGCAGAACCATCAATCTTCACACCTTCTCCTTCTCCAGACACACCACTGTACAAAACAATAACTAACTTCAAATTCATAAAGAGAAAGAAGCACGTGGAAGACAACCTCAAAAAGAAAGGATAGAGCCTTGCCTTATCTTGAGAAGAGCGTCAATGTGATTATACCAACGCAGAACATTAATGTAATCTGGGGACGGAGGCTTTGACAGCGTCGCATAGACGGTGACATCATCCATTGAAGCCTGATACCTACACAAGTTTGGTGGATGAAAGCAATCTTACAAATGTGGATGGGCACCATGCATAAAATACACAAGAAGAAAGAACGTAAACTTATAGCAGCTACCAACCCGGTGATATAACTACGAGAAAGAAGGTAGTCATTAAGTGTTTTGAGGCCAGCCTCTGAGCTGGGGCTAGAAAAAGTAACTGCCATTAAGGTGACGAAGGTGCTGGATTACTTCCTGAAATCATCAATCAGAAAAGATCCAACAAATACTGTGAGAGCAAGAAGATGAAGACTACATCATAAACATATATGAAACTAGAGGTATAAAAGAAGAAAAAGATCACACTGGAATGCAATTAAATCAAGGGTATCTGAGAAAAAAGAAATGCCGGATTAGATTTACAAAATCAACCATAATTCCACAAAACAGAATTCACCATAATCGGAGAATTCACTAATGCAAATTGCCAGACCATACAAAAAAAATCATAAAAATTGCTACATGACCTAATACAAGATCATAATAACGAGACAAAAAAATGTATGGTCAATTACACACAACAGAATTCACTCATGCAAATTGCTAACCGAGTAAAAAAGAGTTCTCTAACCACATGCATTAAGCAAAAACGCGAAAATTCAATTTCTTTTTCCTTACCCTATAAAGCCACCACCGAATAGGAACATATCGTCACGATCAACCGAAATTTCCAAATTGATTCGAGTTCTAGTTGAGCTCGAGCTAGGTTGATTGTATTTACCATTTACCAATACACTAAATGTAACTGTAAGTACAATTCATACTAAATGTTAAGTTCAAAATCAAGATGTATTAAATTAACTTAATTATGAATAAAAAAACAACATAGCCATGCATTGCTCTACTTTAAATTTAATTGTTATTTCATTCCTCATATAAAATTCCGGTCACACCTCACTACCTCTCACAAAAAAACTAACCTTTCCTGCGGCAAATCAACAATTCATCCACAATCAACAAAATTGAAAAGATTGGAAAGAGCTCTATGATGATCCAGAGAAACGTGTGGTTTCTGACCCAATTAAGATGACCCAAGAATTTCGCTATTTCGATTCGCCAGTCCAAAGTAAAACGTCCCGAACACCAAAATAATCCATAAAAAATGCCCAAAAAATCTCAAATCAAACCATCAAAGGGTGAAGATGACAATTTTCAGAAATCGAAACGTAATTCGAACCTGGGGGTAGAGATCGATCGGAAGAGGTGGGAGAAAGGAGTCCGAGCACCGGCACCGACGCAGTTGCAGGAGGGAAAGGGTTGATGGCTTTGGAGGCATTAAATAGAAAACCCTAACTGCGAATCGACCTATTGGATCGCCTTTTACATTCTTACCCTTCTTGCGGGTCTACCCGCCTGGTCATCAGAGTTCGGTCACGGACACCGGGAACTCACTGGGTCCTGTCTTTCAACCTAGTCGAGGAAAGGTTAATTAAAAATAATCACCTTCTAGGAAAATTTTGTACACTTCTTAGATCCTTAGAGAGGAGTTGGAGAAGTTACATTTGAATTTATTAATCTTTTTATTTATCGGTGAAAATAATTATCTTATGTTTTTTAAGATTCATAAAAAATATACGTAAAATTTTTTTTTGTCGTTAATTAATTACATCGCTCTGATCAAACCTCTTCATATGGATATTAAAGTATTGGAAATTTTTTTGTTCTTATCATATATTTCGTTTTTCTTGTGTTATTATTAATTCTCACCTCAAACTCATTGTGTTGCATGAGTTTTTACCAAAAAAGGTACCTGATTTTTAATATTACTGCATAGTAAGAGAATCAAAGCTAATTACCGAAAAAAGAAATCTTCATTATAATGACAAAATTGTGATTTATATTGGTAGCGTGACTTTTTTGGGCTAATATTGTGATGATTTAACTGCATGCTAGTAAAATGGTACGTATTAGACAGATTAGTAATCAAACAACTTTGGTTCGAGTTAAATAATTTCAGGAGTATGATATGTTTGCTGTTTTGGTTGTATCATATTCTCTTTGCAATGACGTAATGCATGGTTCGGGCAATTGGTAATTAATTAACTAGGCTGGTTCTTGTGGACAGTAATTAATTCATGCTTCATATTTATTGTTTGGTTAAAATTTTCTATGTAGATACTTATTTGTATATTTGTGTGGCTTAGTTTTAACCTTCTAAACCTTCGGAACTGTGGTTATTTTCGAAAGTGTATCCGTGATTGAACCACTACTTGTGCTCGAGCAAAAAAAATGATTGATATGATGGATAACTTATATAGTGTATAGTTTAATTTATTTCTGCGACCAGTTAATAAATTAATTAATCATGCTTGTACGTAAATGATTAAGCTTACTCATTAGAAAATGAAGCTTTATTATTCGCCTGCACTTATGTGTTTATTTCTGATAGCGGTAAATTAATTATTAACCTAATTAATCAGTTTTTAATAATTGGCAAAGATCACGATCAATTGGTTGATTATTTTAAAGTGTATGTGTTGTTTATTGGTCGATTTTCTTGCTGTCATTTCCCTGTTTTTTCTTATTTGAATACAGTTCTATTATTTTCGATTATGGTTGAAAATAATTGTATGCACTGTATGTAAAGAATTATCCCATAATGGGACACATCATGGATGTATGTATTTAAATCTATAAACCTATATATATATATATATAGTGAGGCTGCAATGCGCTATAGCCTTTTTGCAGCGCATTACAGTGCAACGGCTGTGGGCTGTTGGATGAAAATCCAACTGCCCACAGCCCCCACCCCACGACCTGCTAGACCCGCTTGACTTGCCAGACCCAGCCTCCTACTCAGATCCCACCATCCACCCCACCTGCCGCCGCACGATCGACCACCCACTAGTATCAAAGCCGCCCGCCACCCTACCGTGGCTCCATCAACACGACCTACCCTCTTGACCCCGTCTGCTGCCCCGTGCGACCGACCACCCCTGTCACCCCACCACGGCTCGCCCACCTGCCTGCCCCTCCACTGCGGCCCCCCAAGCCGCCCGCAGTCTGGTCAAGCGAATCGAGCGGGTTTGGCGGGTCACGGGGTGGGGGCTGTGAGGCTCGAGGGCTATGGGCCATTGGATTTTCATCCAACGGCCCTCGGGCCGTGCGCTGCATGTGCCGTAAAAAGGTTGCAGTACATTGTAGCCTTTGTGTGTGTGTGTATATATATATATATATATATATATATATATATATATATATATATATTACATTATTATATTCATATTAGGATTGTTCAACCATACAAATTTACTTCTCCAAGCAAGTTAAGTCCATATAATGAATTAAAATGTTGTATATTTTTATATAGCACCTCTGGTTGGCCTCACCTCAGATTCAACCACCATGTATCGAGTGCAATAAAGTTCAAAAAATTGACTCAGTCTGATATAGGGTTATAACCTTAAAATTATTTAAAAAATGAAATGCTTGTTCCTAGGTTGAAAGGTTGAGCCAATAACATATCGGTAATTATAAACCGTGAGCCACATAGCATATATATTATTAATGAATGAGATTGTAGATGGATGGGTCGGCCACCCTTCTGTTATAATTAGAGCTTTATATATACTCATAATCACTAAATGACTTGATTAATGATATTATGAAATATATTGACTTATTTCTTATAATTATATGACATAGTTATTTATCATTGATGCAAAATTCTCTTTACATGTGTGAACATGGATAGATAGGTTAGGGTTAGGGACAACTATTAGACTCTTAAATTTTTTTGTTTTAGTGGTCATTATATTTCTGATTAGCTTGAATGACAATGGGATTTTAGTTCATTTAATAGGGCCCGTATTAAAATTTGGACATTTTGTTTATTTGGTCATGTCATTCGATTTGGTTTGCCTCGTGTGAAAAGTTGAACAATTGAACACATGCATTTTAGACTGTCCATCTAATAATTTAATATTCTATAAAATGAATATACATGTCTAATTTTATTATAATTATAGATTAATAAATTTGGATTAAAGAATGATATTTGATTTATTTTTAACAATCAAATGTTAAATTATTGGTTATGACCGTTAATATTGGATTATATCATCTTAAATTCATGTATATATCCAAATTTAATTAGACTTATGGCTCTTAATTTTGTTTAATATTCCATACAAAATTTTTTTATATGGAATATTTGGATTTGATTTTATTCAATGATGTGTTAATTTTTAATGGGCTAACATGCCTCATTTCATATATTATAGTACACTCACTGTTTATAAAATTTAACCTGAATTATTTTAAATTGTGTATATTATAGAAGGCTATATGTATTCAAAAGAATCTAATAGACTCGAATATATGCACTCGAGCACATGAGTTCTTCCGCTACAAGAAGATTTGTGAAAGAGCACTTTGACCACATGAGTTCTTCCGCTACAATTGAGATGTGACTTGCTCTAAAGAAAGATTTTGGGGCGCTTCTACAACCAAACTTCAACAGCTTACGATCAAGTTTGAGATGTTTAAGAAACGTGCGAATGTGCCTATGATCAAACACTTGCATTTAATGGTGAACTTGGTTAATGATCTCAAATTGCTAGTTACATTTTGACTAATGAACAACAAGTACAAGTTGTGGTTTGTTCCTTACCAAAACCCTGGGAACGTATGAAAGTTCAAATGACTTATAATGAGACATTGTCACTTTCAATGACAATGCTCGTCACTTGGAACTAGAGAAAGATTGAATTGAAGCTACCAAGCCCTCGAAAGAAGCATTAGTTGTTGAATCATCCAAGGTTGGACCTTCGAGCTCTAGGCAAAAGAAGAGTCATCATAATTCCAAGATGAATAAAAGGAAACGATTTGAAAACCAAGATCTGGGTGGCAAGCATAAAAAGAAGATCAAATGCTTCAACTGTAATGAAAAAACCACTTTGCTCATGAATGCACAAAGCCAAAGAAGGTTTGTCCTTCACCCTTAAACTCTAATCTTTTTGTTAGCAGTTGCTTATTTTTAACTAAATTTAAGCCTATGTGAATTGTAGACTCAAGAGCAACAAACCACATAACAAAAGATCGTGAAACATATGTAGAGTTTTGTCGAGTTTCATTGGGGACAAGATGGATATATGTAGGAAACAATTTAAAAGCTAAAGTTCACGATATCGATACTTGCAAACTAAAGTTTCGTGGTGGACGCACACTACTCCGATATGGCGTTCTTTTTACTCTTGATATAAAATGAAATTTACTCTCTATTGTTATTTTACTTAAGCTTGACTTTAGTTTGAACTTCCATGGCAGTAGTTTATCAATATACTCTGACATTGTATTTTATGTTTCGTGTTTTGTATCAAATAATTTTATAAATTTAGATACTAAATTCAGTTATAGTATTGAAGATAGTTGTTTTTTTTTAATTGTATCTAGTATTCTTCTTTCATTGATGCAAATATATGACATGCACGTTTAGGACACATTAGTCAAGATATAATGAATCACTTAGCTAGGGATGGCCTTTTGGGTCAACTTGCTAATGTGAACATACCAATGTGTGAACATTGTTTTGATGGAAAGAGCATGAGAAAACCTTTTGGTAGGGTAACTAGTTCTAAATTTTTACTGCAACTTGTTCATTCTAACATATGTGGACCAATGAATGTAAGGGCGAGGCATGAAGCCTCATATTTCATCACTTTCATTAATGATTATTCATGATATATTGTTGTTTACTTGATTTCACGCAAGTCTGAAGCATTGAGTTGCCTTAGGTATTTTTTTCTAACAACTAAAAATCAATTAAACACCACATTAAAAAACCTTGAGAATGGATCAATGACATAAATATCTATCAGACCAATTTAAGGAATTGTATCTAGAGAAGAGAATTAATTGTCAATTGACAATTCTTAATACTCTGCAAAAACGGTGTTGCTGAAGGAGAAATAAGACCTCTCAAAATGGTTAGGTCTATGATGACACAAACAAATCTTCCTATTTTTTGGGGGGGGGGAAGATGTTTTACTCACAGCTACCTATATACTTACTTAATCATGTGCCCTCTAAATCTGTTACTTTGGTCCTTATGAGTTATTATCAAGAAGAACGCCTGAACTAAGGTATTTATGACCTTGAGGGTCAATGCCTTATGTTCATAATCCAACCCATAAACATGGAAATTTAGGTCCTTGTGGGAAGAAGTGTATTTTCATACGTTACCCTAAACACTCGAAAGGTTATGTGTTTATTGGTGAGAATACAAATGTAAGTATTCCAAAAATTGAGTCTCACAAAATCACATTTGTAGAAAATGATTTTCCAAGCAAGAGTGAATTACAAAAGGATTTTTAACTTTTGGAAATGGATGACCCTGATAGTGGTCATCATAACAATTCACTTGAAAATGTTAATGATTTGAGTAAGAGTTCTTCGATAAATTCAAATTAAGAAAGACATTTACAACGTAGTGAACATCAAATTATTCCCTGCCAAAAATTTGAAATTGAAGGTGATGCATTTTTACAAAGTGAAATATTTTCTTATCTTCTTCACCTGACAATGATGAGCCTAAGAACATCAGGGAAGCACTCTTAGGCCCTGCAAATGAAAAATGGAAAATTGCATTGAAGGAAGAAATGAATTCAATGGATATAAATCAAGTCTAGCATTTGGTTGATCTTCCACTGAGTAGAAAAGCAATTGAGAATAAATGGATTCTCAAAATCAAGCGCAAAGCGGATGGTACAATTGAAAGGTATAAAGTTCGTTTAGTAACTAAAGGAAACACTCAAGAAGTGGGAATATACTATGAGGAGACATTTTCTCTAGTAGTTTGATTTTCTTCAATTCGTTTGATATTAGTAATTGTTATAGATTTATATTTAAAATTACATCAAATAGGCGTTAAGATACCTTTTCTCATTGGAGAATTGGAAGAGGAAATTTACAAACAACCAACTGATTTTGTTGTTTTGGGCCAAGAGCAAAAAAATTACAAACTTCAAAAATCTATATATAGCCTTAAACAGTCCTCCAAACAATGAAATTTAAAATTTCATCAAGTGGACATCTCATATGATTTTGAAATGGCTGATGAAGACCATTGTGTTTATATCAAACTTGATAATAATTTGTATGTTATTCTTTTTCTTTATGTGGATGACAATTTGATAACGTCAAATAACAAGGACTTTCTCCTTACTATTAAATAATGGCTATCATCCCATTTTGATATGAAGGATATGAGAGAAGCTGAATATATACTTAGTGTAAAAATTTAGCGAGATCATTCTAATAGGTTGATTGCTCTTTCTCAAGAGCTTTTTATAACAAAAGTCCTTAAACGTTCAACATGCTTAATTGTAAGCCAATTTAAACACCAATTGCAAAGGGTAAATCTTTAACCCTCAATATGTGCTCGATATAAAAAACAACAAATGTCCAAAATTTCATATTCAAGTGCAATAGGGAGTGTATGCAATGATCCCCACAAGCCCTAATAATGCACATGCTCTTGGATTAGTATACAGATTTCAGTCAAACCTAGGATGACACATTGGAGAGCTATTAAAAGGATTTTGAGGTACTTGAAAGGAAGTGTAAATTATTCCCTTTGTAATCAAGGAGAGAACTTACCGCTTGTCAAATATACGAATGCCAATTGGGCTGGTGACCTTGATAGAAGAAAATCAACACTGGGATATACATTCTTGCTAAATGGTGGAGCTATTTTATGGGCAAGCTAGAAACAAATGTGCATCGCATTATCTACTCTAGAAGCAGAATTTGTCACTTCTATGAGTGCTATTTAAGAGCTTGTTTGGTTACGTAGATTCCTCCAACATTTGGGAATTGTCACAAATGCTCAAGAGCTATTTCTAACAGATTTTAAACAATCTAAGATATAGATATTCAACTTGATGATTAAACATAGAAAAGTCTTAACTTTCTTCATAATTCTTATTCAACATATCTAAATATTAGAATATTACTTTCAACTTAATTTATACAAAGAATTCATAATCTTCTCCATAATTCTATTATATTATCATAAATTCATTATATTCTACCAAAAAGCTAGCATGAAAACATAAACTTTCACATGATCCATGCATAAATCCTTCAAACAAATCACACAACATCATAATTAATGATTTATATATAATCATCATTAAACCATGATGTAGGTTCCAATTACTAACCTTTAACCTTGTTGAATTTCTCTAGAACTCAAGTCCTAGTGCTCCTTCTTTAAAGAACCAGTAAAAACTTGATTTAAAATCGTCAAAACTCGAAGGGCGAAGGGTTAAAAGATATTTTCTCCACAAAGTAACCAAGAAAGAGGTGAGAAGAGGGTCTGGATGTCCAGCCAAGAGGGAGAAGGAGAGGAGCAAAGTTGCATAGGAGAGGAACCTCTCTCATGTCCTTATATATACCCTTACCCGTCTTAGACCTACTTAGCCATTTCCTTGCCTTCATAAGAGAAAATATTAAGGAGCTTTTACCTGTTTAATAAATTGCTAACCGTCTAATCAACTCAAACTCCTAATAAACCGTATACGGTCTAGGCACCTCCTCTAAGACAAACAAAAATTGCGTCTTTAAGCGAAATTGACAAGTGGGTGCAATTTAAGTACAAGATCGCTAAGGACATATTTGGCTCCACTTAAATTAACCTACTAGTCAATGTCAAATATTTAGCCTTGCAATAATTTTTATTTTATCCTAACGGACACCTTATTGGTGATAGATTTGGTTCACATGTAACCGCTTACAACTTGTTCACCATAGTTTTTTATTTTTGTCATTACTTATTACCTTGTTTCTTTATTTAAACCAATCAAAACTTTGTGAACAGATACTTTAACATCTTATTTTCTTTGAGAAAATATGTACTCCATATCCTATAACCTTATTATTTCCCATGGACCATATGATTGATCAAGACTAGTTGTCCTTGTACCATGTATTGGATTTTTCTCATTTATCCATAGACTTGTAAAAATCATAACTCGGTGTGTAGAACTCTGATTAACGTGATTCTTTTTGCTTAAAAATTTTGGGACGTCAACTTTCTTCTCCTAAAATTTCATAGTTTTTGAATTTTAAATCCGAGAGATATGAATTTTTTAATTTGATGTGTCCAATCTGTCAATACTCCAAAAACATTAAAATAGTCAAATATTACACTTTCGGCTACTCCTCTTCACATGGAAGCATGGACACACCAAGGACGAGCATGACCACCATTGACCACTAGACTAGATGTTTGTCAAGAATTCACTCAATTAGCCGATGTCAGATCAATAATTATTGTCTGAGTGTAAAAACCTAACCCAAAGTGTAAACTAATGGGTTTAAGTCATCTCTTCAAAAGTGGTTAACCAAAATTGAAAATTTATAGTTCATTCCCACTTATAAACAATAGCTTACTCCAGTAGGTATTATATATGGGGTTGAGTTGAGGGATCTTATAATCCACCCACCTTAGAAATTTTTATCCTCGAAATCTTATACTTTGCCTGTTGCTAGTCTAAACCCACATCCTTCTCTGAACCATGACCAGTAAGCCTAGCTAAGGTCCTTAGTCCAACCCACCATCCAACACAGAACTAGGTTACTCTGATACCATCAATAATGACCCGGCCCAAAATAAAACACAATAGGCCTAAGTCATCTCTTCAAAAATGATTAACCAAAGTTGAAGATATATAGTCTATTCATACTTATAAACATAATCTTATCATAATAGATATTAGATGTAAGACTAAGTTTATAACACCTTAATTTTGGCTCACCTAAGAACTGATGATCGAGTCGGCCATGTCTAAATCAATTAATCTGTAAGATTCGCTGATAAATAAATCAAAACAACCCGTTTGGCATCTTGAGAATGGAAAACATTACTACACAGATATGAAAATGCATGAAGCATAGATAAAAGCATAAAAGAAAACAATGGCACACTTAGGTCAAGTGTGTGCAGCATCTATATCCTTCCACCAAAGCCGGATAAACATATAAGAATGCAAAACCTACATATAGAATAAGAAAAACATCAATAACGAGTCTTAATGGTATGGAAAATAACTAATACCAACTGGCAAGTGGAATCTGATATTCCATGAGGAAGGAAAACCATATATATATTCTTCATATGAACTCTCAAAGGGCATCTACTGAAGCGTTATCAAGTTGCAGACTCGATAGTATCCCAAACCGAACTGGTGATATGCCACTCTCGGCAAATGCCTCTCTTGGTAATTACTAGTTCTACTCGTGAGAAAAAAGTACATAACCTAAGCCCTCTCCATACCTCTTGGCCTAGAGTAAAGGCCCGAGTACTCTCAGGCAGTCACCTTAAGTACCCCTTGATATCACAAGTCTAAACATGCACTATGTATAACATTACACATCTACTTCACGCCTCTCTAGGTGGAGAAAGCTCAAGATGTAAAGATGTACCTTCTCACTAATCTAGAGCCTGCTGCGACCTGTGTATACGTCTGCTCACAGTATATACAAGGTCAAATATACCAACTCTCAGGTCATTAAAAACTCAATAAAAACTATATATATATGGCTAGGAAGAAAATCATATAAATATGCGTGAAGGCAACTTGACGTAAAGCTAAATTTGAAAACAACACAATGGATCTCATCCTTAGGGGTTATTAATTCTGGAAGTAAAAATATGTCTAGATGACCCGTGTTAAGTGAGGTATGATAAAATAGCCACTTAGCACGTCTTACAATCTAAAAATCAAATCCAAGATAGACCAGAGTGGTAAATCTGAAAAGGGTCCTAATGGACGTGTGGTCCAAGCTTCCAAGCGCATTGGCACATTGCGGCAAGCTTGAATTCCGAAACCTACTTTGGAACCTACCGCTAAGTAAAGGACTAAATCTATATGATGCATAGTTCTCATGTATGCTCGCATCAACAATAACATCAATTCAATTACAAACAATGCAAAACAAATGAATAAACAACTAAA
Source organism: Piper betle (assembly GCA_033002965.1). Classification (NCBI taxonomy): domain Eukaryota; kingdom Viridiplantae; phylum Streptophyta; class Magnoliopsida; order Piperales; family Piperaceae; genus Piper; species Piper betle. The sequence continues at coordinate 25,394 of JAURVB010011877.1, read as the reverse complement.
CACTTGATATGTAAATTGAGACATGTTAAGTAATATATGAACAATAAATAAATAAATAATTAAACTCGTGAATAAATAGATAAAATAATAAATACATAAAAATAAATAACACAGTAATTAAAAAATAATAACATAATTATACTATATAAGTATGCCACTAAACGTGAGTAAATAATATAGCACATATACAAGTAAATTAATAAATAAATAGTAATTGATAAATTAATTAATTAATTAATAGTTGATATCAATTAATTATTAATAATAATAGTATAACCATCAAATACGTGAGTATATAATTAAACACAAATAAATAATAGCATATGCATGAGAGAATAAATAAATAAATAAATAAATAAAATTTAATAAAAATAAAAAAAATTAATATTAATAAATAAATATATCATCAATAATAATAAATAATTATATAAACATTCTTCACAATAATTATTTAAATAATAAGAAATAAACGATAATGAATAAATGAACAAAATAAATAAATAAATAAATAATAAATAAAAAAATCTTAACATCAACATATACCAAAATATGTGAATTATCCTATAAACAAACACAGAGAGTCTAGAAAAAAATTTTAATCTTAATTGAATTTACTTTAATTTTAGGTGAAGGATTAAACGGTGCGTGGTTTTTTCTTTTTTTATTATTAGGTCTGATTTTTCTACCATCAGTAATATGAATAAATATTCTATTTTTTTGGTAAAAAAATATTAAAAATTAGTTTATAAATAAATAAATAAATAAAACTCAATGTTAACTAATGATATATTTTATCTTTTATTAAATAATTGATGATTGATAGAAATGAATAGAGAATTATTAGTCTCTCCGTTTTTTAATAGATTGTTTGGCTGTGAATTATGATCACCTCGCCTACCAACCCCCCACCTAACCCCGGGCAAACCCCAGGCCACCCTATCCGTCTCCCCTCGCCGGGGGAAAAGGCGACGCCTTTCTCGCCGGAAAACCACCCCGCCGGCGAACATGACGACGGCCGCAGCTCTCCTCGGCTTCGCCGTCCTCCTCCTCGCCATCTACTGTGGCCTCGACCCGCTCCGCCACCGCCCCTTCGCGAACTTCCCCGACTTCGACACCCACCTCGTCGAGTTCCCGCCGTCGTCGGAGATCCCCACCGTGTCCGACCCTGAGAACCTGCTCCAGAGGGCGGAGATCAGGTTCCTGAACCAGATTCAGGGGCCGGAGAGCATCGTGTTCGACCCCAAGGGCCGCGGGCCGTACACCGGCGTCGCCGACGGCCGGATCCTGTTCTGGGACGGTGCTAAGTGGGTCGATTTCGCCTACACTTCGCCCAAAAGGTGAGACTGTGAGACGGAGGTGCAGTGGATTTGATGATGCATAGAGGAAATGGGTTATATGGAAATCGAATGTCTTGTCTAATTGTTTGAGGTCGATGATTTTGGGAAGTTACACCGTTGCTATTGTCGTTTTGTTGATGAATTAGCTTGGAAAAACGAGTTCTTTTGGTATGTTGATGTTATGCTGTCGTTGGAAATTGGATTATTAAAGCTTGATATTTGATGGTGACATTGAACTGAATGTGTAGTCTTCTTGTATGTGCTTGATCATGTTCGGAATCGGGATTCCTTTAAATTGTAGAACTAAAACTCGCTGATTACTGGCAGGGTGTGAGAGATGGTATATTTGTGTTCTTTCTGGCTGCTTGAAGATAAGGAAGGACTTAATTTCTTGAATTTTTTTGGGAAATTGAAGTGATTTGATGCATACAGGAATTTGTCCGTGCCTTGAGTTCGTTGATGATTGGGGTTGGGGAAAGGAAATTTTTGGAGGGTTTGGTAAAAATGGTGTCACGCTTTTTTATCTGTTTGTGCATATGAGATTTTTTCTGGGGTTTGAATGAAAAACTTGTAGATACAATGGAAGAAGGCTATTCTAATGTATTATTTGTTTTTGTAGATCTGAGATTTGTGATCCTAAACCATCACCTCTGAGTTATTTGAAGAATGAACACATCTGTGGCCGTCCACTTGGGCTCCGGTTTGATAAGAAAACAGGGGACATGTACATAGCGGATGCTTATTTTGGATTGATGAAAGTGGGTCCAGAGGGTGGATTGGCAACATCCCTTACAACCGAGGCTGATGGAGTTCCACTAAGGTTCACCAATGATTTAGACTTAGATGATGAAGGAAATATTTATTTCACAGATAGCAGCACTATTTATCAAAGAAGGTGAGTAAGTTTCACTGTTCGATGTTAATAGACATTATTGATAGAGAAGCTTGATGGTTGGGATCTAAAACATTTTTCATGTCACGAGGCATAGCAAATCTCGTCAACCATGTTATAGAACAAATGTGCTCTGTGCCAAAAATTTAAAATTTACTTTAAGGCACATGTAAGCTATGTGTGTTGGTTCTTGTAAATGACAAATACCAAAGCTCTTTCTGAAGTTAAGCAAAAGAAAAAAAAAACACTTTTGGATCTATTTAGCCATGTAAAGTTTACTTGATGGTAGTAGAGTTCATAAAATTTACGTAGGTATTACTTGCTGCTTATGTACTTTGTGCTTAAGCCTGTTGGTGGTTGCAGAAACTTCTTGCAGCTGGTATTCACTTCTGAAACTTCAGGGAGATTACTGAAATATAATCCTTCCACTAAGGAAACTACAGTGCTCAAGAAGGGTTTACAATTTCCCAATGGTGTATCAATGAGCAAGGATAAGTCTTTCCTTGTCTTTTGTGAAGGATCTGTAGGCAGGTAATCACGACTGCCTCCTTTTTCTTAAGACTAAAAATATCTATCATTAGCTGTTTATGTCAGGATTTTCTTTTGACCTTCTTTTTTTATTTTTTCTGGTTGCTTATTTTCCTTAACAAATAAAGCAAGCAATTATCTGATCCTTGGTGGTAAAGACTGCTATCTCTTTAATCACCTCGTAAACCCTCTTTACAGGCTATTGAACAAATAGCATGTGATGTTTTCGGAAATTTTAGTTCTTATAATGAGAAGTGTGAAGTTTATACTTCCATTTTTACTATTTTTAAGCTCTCATGTTGGTGAATAATCGTTCATTTATCAGCTATTAATTTTGATGGAGTAGCATGTTCTCTGGCCTTCGATTTTTTCTTTTGTGGGAACACAGGCTTACGAGATACTGGTTGAAAGGAGAAAAGGCAGGAACCTTTGAGACATTTGCTGCTCTTCCTGGATTCCCAGACAATGTAAGAACAAATGAGAATGGAGAATTTTGGGTGGCCCTTCACTGTCGTCGTAGCTTGTATGGATACGTTATGGGCATTTTCCCAAGATTGAGGAAGTTAATTCTTAAGCTTCCCATTCAGCCAAAATTCCACTATTTGTTCCAAATTGGCGGGCGGCCGCATGGTTTGATCATCAAGTACAGCCCGGATGGTAAGATACTGAAAGTTTTGGAGGACAAGGAAGGTAAAGTAGTGAGAGCAGTGAGTGAAGTGGAGGAGAAGGATGGGAAGCTTTGGATAGGATCAGTTCTGATGCCATTTATTGCTGTCTACTGATCTGTGACGTGAGTTTGCGAAATAAGAGTTGTATGGAAACTATTTTTCCCGAGGCAAGAGTTGTATTGTATGGGTATTATGGCATTGTTCTAGTAATGACGTAGAGGTTATGGTTCATTGGTTCTAGTAGTGGAATCCTTATAAAGTATGAGGTAAGAACGCTACAATGAACCTTTTGTACTTTGACCTTTTAATGGTTATGATCATATTTTTTTGATGCATTCTTCGTGAGCAATAAGACAGGGAAATAGCAAAGAAGATGAAACCTGTGTCATGCGGAGATTAAAGAGGGAAGAGTTCGTTTTTTCTTATAATGAATGGATTATTAACTTGTTAAAAAAATACCCAAAATAAAAATATAATTGGCTACAAAACCCACCCATTAATTAGATTTGTTCATTGGAGTCATTTTTTTACAACTAGTTATAACATGTAGGGTTGTTAATTGAGTGAGTTAGTTCGTGAGTATTTAACGTTTGACTTGATTCGACTCAACTTCAAACTTGAATCTTTCGAACCGAACTTGAGTAAGGTCGTGTTCGATTCGACTCGATTCGGTTATAATTCAAACTCGAGTCGTAGCTCGACTCGAACTTAACTCAATAAAATAATATAATAATATAATTTTTATTTTATATATATATATATATATATATATATATAGTATAATAACAAAGAAGTAAGATAATTGAGATGATATTAATTTATATCTTCAAGGTTATGGGTTCAATTCACATTGATAGCATTGTTGAGCAATTGGCTTGCTTACTCGATTAGCACCCCTAATAACATGGCCCTACGATAAATGTTGCGTGCATTATCTACTTAAGGGGGTTTAGGAGAGTAAAGCCTTTTTGTTTCTGCGTAGACTACACACTTATGGTATTTTGATATTTTTTAAAAAAATCGGAGAATTTTGAAGAGTAATAATTAATTATGTATCTTCAATTTTTTGGTTATTATTCTTTTGTAGGCCAACTTTTAAAGGGTTATTTTCTAGTGATTATTTTTTTTGACGAGTTTTGATTGATTAGGTATTTCTAATATTTTCATTTATTCATTCTCATTATTCCAATTTCATGAGGACACTTCTATAATAATTTTTAAAAAAATTTACTTATTCGTCTTGATTACTTCAATTCTAATGACTTTCTTGTATTGGTTTTCAATTTTTTTAAAAAATAACATATAGTAAACATCTGACTATTTATAATTAATCTATTTACAAAATATATTAATTATAATAAGAAAATATTTTAAATATTAATAATAAACAGATTTTTGGTAATCAATGTAACACAACGATAATATGGTAGGTTTTTTAAAAAAATAAACTTATAGGGATCTAATTAGTGATGGGTTCAGATAAGATATGAATGAGATGATACTGCTACACTTGTATCCGATCAAAATCTAGAAATTATATCCATCTTATTTACAATATTCTTAGCCGATCCAAATCTAATCCGTATTCGATTTGATGGGATAAAATAATCTAAATAATTTAAATTTTAATATAAAAATAGAGGAAAAATAATCATATTTTTTTAATATTTTAAAATATAATTTTATAAAAATATCACCTATTCGGATTAGATACTGATCGGATCATCCCAAGCCCGTATTTGATCCGGATATTTTCGGATATATTATTATATATCTGAAACCCTAAATTCGAATTTGATCAGAAGCTGTTTTCGGATTGGATTTTTGGATATAAGAGATCTAAACCCATCTCTAGATCCAATTTTAATCATTTTGTAATATGTCATTTTGTGTTGGGCAAACACGTGGGCCGACGTAACGTTATTCCACACTCATATTTAAACATGACCAGGCCCATTTGGCCATTGAGCCCAAATTAAAAAAAACGGGGATCCCCAATTCCCCGTTCCGTTGATCGTCGTCCTCGGCATTGGAAATTCGCCGTTAAAGCTTCCACCTTTCTCCTCCTCCGCCGCCGCCGCCGCCGCCGCGACCTTCGCCGGCGGCCTTCACCTCCTCCAGGTAGTCTCTTCTTGTTGTATACAGTTTTCCAGCTCTGAATGTTGTGCATTTGTAGTTAAGATCTGATGTCCATTAGCGGAGGTCGAATCTCCCGATGGGTGCGAAAAGATTTCCGCTTTTTGAATGGTGGTGTGATCAGGAAGTTTCAGTTCTATGGATTATTGAAATATTGTTCATTTTGAGTGGTGTGGTTGATTGCCTATGCAGTTGAGAATGCGATGTTTCGTTTTACCATGTTTGGTTTTTGGGAATTTTTTAGCTTCTGTGGTGCAGGGAGGGATCATGTCTTCGTCTCAGGATCCGTTTTATATTGTCAAAGAGGAAATTCAAGAATGTGTAAGTTGGTTGTTCCATTTTTGTATGTTTAATTTTGATTCCGAGTTTAGATTAGGCAGTTATATGTTATTACTTATCTTTTATTTTATGGCTTAGAGTGGGATGTTGCAAACAAATTTTCACCAATGATAAGTTGGATCTATGTTAGAAAGGCAATTTTTTCGCGAATGACAAGTTGACTCTTTTTTTAGTCTGCTTAATATTTGGAGATTTTAATTTGGCAATTTATGTGTTGGGTATCTTTGATATTGTGGCTTAGATTCATAGGCTGCGGATTTAAGTGGCTTTTCCGTTGTGTAAGTATGGGGTTGAACTTGGGAATTTAGTTTTGACTGAGCATTTGATTTGATGGCTCAGATTGATAAGCTGCAATCGACTTTTCACCAATGGCAAAGGGTTCAATCAGGAACTGAAGACAGTGCTCAGCTCAGTAAGGTGCTCATTACTAGCTGCGAAAGCATTGAATGGCAGGTATTGTGCTATTCGATATTCTTTTGAATATGTTTGTTTGATTTTCCTTATTGTGGTCTCAGGTTTCGTTGATAGAAGCTTTAAAACGTGAACCATCTTTCATTGCTTGTTTTGAGATTGCTGGTATTTTAATTTGTCACTTCTGTCAACCGATGTGTGAAGGGACTGTCCAATGAATTTACTGATAAGTAGAGCAATAAAAAACCATTTTTATCTAGCTTTTATTTGACATATTTTAACTAAATTAAGGTGGAGATTTTGCTAGGTGTGTGTTAGATCCCGCGCAGCCATGAAGTCAAGTGTATTGATGTTCTTTTATCTTGCCTTCTTCAATTGCTTGTGATTTGACGATCCAGTCAACTCTCTTTTAATTTAAATGTTCTAACTTCCTCTGGAGCCCATCATCTTTTCTCCTGCACTTGCTATTATATTCTTGCTTCACTATATGATCTTTGACGTGGACGTCATGCTTGTGGCTGTTGTTTGAATGGTGAACCTTTTGATAGGAAGGTAGATGAATTGGACAAAACAATTGCCGTGGCTGCCAGACATCCTGAAAGGTTTGGCCTTGATGAAGCAGAGCTTGAAAAACGTAGGAGGTGGACTGGAAATGCCCGTAATCAGGTTATTGCTTGACCAAATCAATAGCTATGGCACTATTTTTAAATGTTCTGATCCAGCTGCATTTTTCCCTGAAAATTGAAATATATGTTTTGCACGTTTGGTGTTCATGTGAATGCTCTAAAATGATATAATCCTATCCACATGACTCTTTTGTGAGTTTCATCGAAGGGAAACCACAGCCTGGCTTGCTGGAACAATATGTTGATAATAATGATGATTTCTCTTTTTTCGTTTAGTTGTATAAAAGTATATGATGACGTCATTCCTGTAATTTTTAGGTTATCAGTGTGAGAAAGGCTACAACAGCAGTGGCTACACAAAGTAATTCTGCTGGAACCAATTTATATGGTATGCGACAGGAACTGATGAGACTTCCAAATGATCGATCTCATCAGGCAAAGTCTCAGTATAGTACAGAAGATAATGATGAATTCATTTCTTCAGAGTCTGATCGACAGCTTCTTTTGATAAGGTTATCCATTGTACATTGGGCTTTTTTGTCATTTGTTTTAAGTATAGTTGCATAATGAAGCTTAGGATTACTGTCCACAACTTGTCGGTGACTATAAATTATCAATTTTTTAATTTTATCTGCCAATTTGTGTACTTAGGCAACAAGACGAAGAGTTGGATGAGCTCTCTGCAAGTGTGCAGAGAATTGGTGGTGTAGGACTTACAATTCATGAAGAACTCACTGGTCAGGTAAGTCTACTGTTTCATATTTTCCTAGTGAAAAACAGGTTAGGGAAGTTTGAGATCTGACCTCAAACGACATAAAGTCAAGCACTGGAACTGTATTATAAGAGGTTGTGTTCATTGGCTTAAGTGATCCAACTTAAGGCTAGTTTTTGGAACTGAAAATTCTTTATGTTTTTTATGGCACAGGATAAGATTTTGGAGGAATTGAACTCAGACATGGATGGCACATCCAATCGACTTGATTTTGTCCAGGTATTTGTGCCTTGCCGGCTGTCAGCTTCACGGCTATTGGTTATTTATAGACTTCTAAAATCCAAATTTTATGTGTGTTCCATTTCAGAAAAAAGTGGCTCTTGTAATGAAGAAGGCGGGCGCTAAGGGTCAGATTATGATGCTACTCTTTCTGATAGTCCTCTTCATTGTGCTATTTGTATTGGTTTTCTTCACTTGAGGCCAACGCGTGCGCAAAGATTTTGAGATTTTCCATATTCAGCCAGCTTTTAGCATATTTTGACGAGCAAAACACCAACAATATCTTGTCTTAGGAAGAAATTTGTAATGTTTGGTACTTAATGTGTTAATAGTTTGGAAGGTATGCGAAATGATTGACTTGGCTTTTCACCTGTTTGTGTAAATTAGTTTAAATGATGAGGTTTTTAATATTGAAAAGGAGGGCATGAATATGATCATGTTTATTTCCAAAACACACAAAGAAACCATCCCGAGATTTAGGACTTCAGTATGCAAATTATGCATATCAGTGTAGTATTATGCACATGATTCTTGTTCTATTCTTTTGAAGCAGGCATGATTTTGGTATGGTGGTATAGCTCGATATTCTAAATTCTCTTTTTGCCCTATTTTAAGGCAATCATTTGAAACTATTTGACTCGCGTGAAAACTAATCATTTTACACAGGCGTCAAAAGCACATCAGAAAACATGCAAGACATGCGGAGAAAGGAGAAATAATCAGGTTGAGTATACGGTGAAAACTAAACCGAATTATTAATATGGTTCGGTTTTAAAATGGATAATGATATTTTGGTTTAAAACCGGACCTCATTGAAATAATTAAATTTTTGAAAACATATTCCAAAATTTATGCTTTATGTTGATTAATTGTTATGAAATTATTTTAGTTTACAATGAATTTATATATATGTATATATATATATATATAGACACACAATTATATATGTTTATTAAAATATCGTATAAATTTGATTAAATAATTAAACAAATCAATTTTTGTAACTTATAATACAAATTAATTATTTAGTTATATTGAACTGACCCAATTAAAATATTTTAGTTTGGTTTGTTTTGTTTTGGCATAAATATAGTTTGATTATAGTAAAATCTGGCCATAAATGCCTATTTGGTAGTTTGGTTTAGTTGATTTGAAATCGAATCAAGTGAATGTTAACCCCTAACAAATAACAAGATAGACATTAAATTTATCAAATGAATCTTTTATTTTGTAGGGTTTACGGCACAAAGGCCGTCCAATCCGATTATCAAATGAATCATTTGGTACGGGAAAGGCATAGCTGGAGCGTAAAACATGACAAGGTAAGGTTTACCCAACAAGGACTTCAGAGAAAGGGAGGAGCGTTGTCAAGAAAACTCTTCATCTTCTTGATTCATCAGCTTGCTCTTTGATTACACCCCTTGCTGCTCAACCACTTCATATCTTCCAACCATCTTTGCTTCCCACATTTATGGGAGATGAGATGAGATCGAAAGTTGTCACTTTCTCAGATCTCATGCACAACTACAAGTCTATGTCTAATTGAATGAGAAGTGCAATTATGAGTTGCTCATTCACTCTACAGTGCAGAAACTTGGCCATCCCAACAATACACAGTAAGAAAAATAGTTTGTTTCAATATTGGATGCCAAACTCAATAAATACCTAGACAATTATAAATAATTGTACTTATTTTTTCTTCTATTAACAAACGTATCATAAAAATATTTAATGGGTGGGTGACTTATTTAAACGGGCCTTAGAGCATATTATTCTTCCGCAGGGTAAATCTCCTTATCTTTTTTGTGTGACATTGGGCAAAAATTTAAGAAAGCCTCGAAAGAGAGCTGCTGTTGAGCCCAGTGCCACGGGAAAGTTCAAGATTGAGTTACTCTTCTTGTCTTCCCAGCCGAGGGAAAAGATCACTTAGTTGATTAGTAGAGACCTCTTAGTTTCTCTGGCTACCCTTCGATCATGGGACCTGTGAAATCTTTCAACTTAGTTCTACATTTAATACCCATCGGGGTAAGATCCTCTTTATAAGTATGAATAGAATATAGATCTTCAACTTGGATGATTTAGGCCCATTAAGTAGCTTAATTGGGTTAGGTTATTACAAATAGTATTAGAATAACCTAGTTGCATATTAGATAATAGGCTAGACTAATGACGTTGACTAGGCTATTGGTCACAAGCTAAAGAAATTACTTGGGCTAGGGCTAGCAACGGGCCAAGTATAGGAATTTTGAGGACGAAATTTCTTAAGGTGGGTGGATTATAAAATCTCTCAATTTATTTCTACATCTAATACCTACTGGATTAAGATCTTATTTATAATTGAGAATAAACTATAAATTTTTAACTTGGTAACTACTTTTCAAAAGATGATTTAGGTCTATTATGTTGCACTTTGGGCCAGGTTGTTACAGATGGTATCAGAGCTAACCTGGTTTCATATTAAATAGTAGGTTGGATTAAGGACGTTGGTCAGGCTACTGGTCATGGGCCAAAGAAGGACATGGGCTTGGGTTAGCAACAAGCCAAGTGTAAGAATTTCGATAACAAAATTTTTTAAGGTGGGTAGATTGTGAGATCTTCAACTTAGCCCTATATTTAATACCTACTGGGGTAAGGTCCTTTTCACAAATGGGAATGGATAATAGATCTTTAACTTTGGATAACCACTATTGAAGAGATGACTTATGCCCATTATGTTGCACTTTGGGTTGGGTTATTACAGGACCACTATCATTATGGCTACCTTGTGGCTAGCTAGCGACCCCACCGCCACCGGCACCAACGTCGCCACCTGCCATGTTATTTTGTTCGTCGAATTTCCACTATCACTACCGCTTTCGCTGCTCTTTTCGGTGTCAGTGACCTCCCTCCACAACTAAGATTATGAAACCAACTTTGATCGCCATGGCCGCGTTAGGCACCGGCGACTCCCCCATTCTTGGTAGTTGTTTCCTCTATTATTGGTCATTTTTTGGTCACTGGCAGCCAAACTTTGTTGGGCATCACCGCCATCACTGTTTGAATAATTTCAATTACGTGCAAATATACACGGTCTAAACAAATAATATAATGATAAATTTTTAAGTATCGTCCCACAAAGAGATAAATTTATTTATGTTAATAGTAGAAAATAGGACTAAGAGCAAAACAACAACAAAAAGAGATTTGTAGTTTAAGATAAATTTTGTTCTAGAGTCAAATTTCCCTTAACATAAAATTAATCTTCATCACATCTTACTCTTATATTCTATTCCCTCGGATTGTCGATCTTATCTTCTATTCCCTCAGATTGTCGATCTTATCTTTTATTCCCTCATATTGTCGATCTAGGATAATTATATGAAATGGTGGCTCCCGCTCCTTCATGCTTTTATTATTTTGCCTCAATTTCTACCTCTCAGCGATAATTAATTAACCAACAAAATAATGCATTAAAATTTGCCTTACAATTGCATACGGTGTTGTGCATCTCCCGACTATAATCACAAACAAGTCAAAAGACTCGTCATATAATGAATTATCAATGACTAATCTAATTAATTTCTCCCAAAATCTAATTAAACCTCATGATCTAAGAAATAGGCGATCAATCTACTCTTAGCATTAAGAACATCATAATTCAATCAATCTGATTGAATAAAAGAGTAAGAGGTTGAAATAAATTTAATTAAACTATGTTAAGTTTCATTCTTCTCTAGAACGATATAAAAGACTACTCCATAGTAAAAATAGAAAATATTATAAAGAAGAAACTACTTCCCATTATGAAAGCAAAAGAATTATAAAAACTAGTGTAACACCCCAAATTTGGTTCACGCTCGTGAACCGAACTGGCATGTTATAGGCCCTGGTTAGGTCCGAACCTAACTCATGCAGATCCACTCTCGGCGTTTTAAGATGAAGATACAACTCGCAATGCATGGATAAATGCACAAACCCTAATATGGTACTACATGAATGACATGCAATTTAAAGTACACACCAATACAATTACGATCAAACTCAATAAAAATTCTAAAATAAAATGGACCGAGTCTCCCCTAAAAGTGCAATTAGGGTCCACCCTGTCAAAATAACATATACCAATATATGCATATATCAACAATTTCAATCACACATAATCTAATATACTGTATACTCATTATGGAACTTGGGTTTCAACCCACTACACTTCTGCTGCGCGCTCTGATCACATTTCGCCTCTTGTCATCATGTCTTAGCATTTCACATCATTCACAATATAATAGCATCATAAATAGAATATTAACCATTCTATCGACTGACATGTGTGTAAGCGACAACAGTGCTCCTTCGTCCAAGCTGGCTCCTCCAACTCGTGATTATTACTTACATATAGTATAAAAACACGTCAGTAACAAGTGTTACTGGTCCAGAAAATAAAATAATTATAACAAACTGGCTATGAGAGCAAACTCTCATATGAAAGAAAACATCATATACTTCACGTGAACACTTTGAAGGGCACAACTGAGGAGCCACTGGGCTGCACACCCGATAGAATCCCAAACTTACTGATCTACTGCTGATGCCGCTCTTAGCATTTTCTTACTTTATTTTCTAGTCTTAAATCCTAAGCCTTCTCCTTACCTCCATATTTCTCCTGGCCTTGAGCACAAAGGCCGAGTACTCTCAGGCAGTCGCCTTTAGTACCCTTTGAACCACAAGTCCGGACATGCGTTATACTAAACAGTACCGTAAACCTCTCAAGGGATCCCGAAGGCAACTTGTGGTGGATTTTTTCATAAGTTAGTTACATAACAGTGTATTTATGACTTGATCAGAAGTATGTGGAATTGGCCTTAGTTAAGCTAGTAGGTCATTTCTATTGGTTTTATCGTGATATCAGATTGTTTGTCAGTTAGATGTGAGCAGGGAATATTGTAGTGCTAGCCCCAGTAAAATGGGCATAAGATCTCATATTATACCAGATTCGGATGTTAGCTGATGTGAATAGGAATCTGTCAGGATTGTCATGATGGGCTTAGAGACCTACTAGTTCTGTCCATCGTATAAGTGAATTGGATGATTGACCAGGTGTTCGTGTTTTGCATGTCACCACATTGTCCTGTTTCTACGGGATATGGTGTACATGATGGGAATGAGTTTAAAAAAGGGGGTAACAGTAAGGAGCTTGAAGTATAGAGATACTGGCAAGATGGTTGGCACATGAGATAGACCACTTCCAGAAGATAGTGATGAATGGGGATGAGTAGTGTGGTGGATCGACAGTTTGATTAGCACTTCACCACCTCCCCCTCTTCCACTAGTTTATGACCTACGGGCAACAGTTTTGGCTTCTTTTGCCAGATTGAGGTCTCGATATGATGAGAAAGAGATCAGGACCACCATTGCCTATGAGATTTAATATTTGACCGGATTCTATCAGAGATAAGGTACAAGATCAGTGATTACTGTGTGAGGGCCAGTTAGCACTGATAGAAACAGCCACTCCAAATTTCAGGAGATCAGTGTGGGTCTAGCATAGGTTTACCATCATATGTGTCAGCACCATGATCCAAACCCCTTCGGATCAGACACACATGGTGGGACAACCTGAGCCGAGCTGTTAGTAGCCAATATATGTTAGAGATAATAGTGGATTTACGATTCATATGATTAGGATTAGATTTTTTCTTCATCTAGGTAGCATGGTTTCCAACAGAGTTGCGCAACCGCTGATAGAGTTGCACAACCTCTGACTGAGTCACACAACCACCACCGAGTGCGCAACCGCCGTCCGAGATGTACGGAACCGAAGATGCACTACCACCGTCCGTGTATTGCTCATCCGTCGACCGAGTAGATTAGTTAGAGCTTAGTAGGGCCAGAACTTGAGGAACAAGATATAGCTCCAATGGAAAATAGCAGAACAGAGAAGAGTTAGGAAAAGTGAAGTTATTTGGATGAGATAGCATAGTATCCGACTTCACAGCTCTCTTGCAATCATTGTTTTGACCTGACACCATTAGGCACTGTTAGTGACAGTCTCATAGGGGTGCGCATGGACAAAATCAAGGAACATGACAGTATGACCTCTAGATGGGATGGTCACAATGATCAGATTGTGCAGGTTACATTCATGGGCTACAACAAGCTAGATTAGATGGTTAGTAGACTGTCACACACGTTGTTGAACCCATTTAATGATGGGCCAACTAGTGATAGGAATTTGACTTATATTAGAGTATTGGGCATAGATAGAGGGTTAGTGAGGAAGGGTTTTTCCAAAGGACAGTAATTCCCTTGTGTTTCGCCAGCACGATTAGGTTCTCACCTTGAGACATAGGATTGAGCCTTGCCCTGAGTATAGAGGTACCTTTATAGTACTGATTAGGGTTTACAATGTAGGTAGATGTTTGCAGAGCGACCTTCTGATGAGGATTTCACCCCAGCATGAGAGCGATGTAGACAAAGACTTCAGACAACTTGATAGTCTACCACTGTGGTAGTAGTCATGTGAGTCAAGATTAGTACTACAAATCGTTACGGGACGGTAGCTCACACACCACTAAAGAGCGGACGAGACACGTGTCGAACCTCATTATGAGTCCCCGTAGACTTGAGGGGGGACAGTGGTTCTTTGGGTCATTTGAACCCCGCCCGTTTAGAAGTGTGTGACTAGTACAGTATCGTGAAACACGTGCCTACTATTAGTTGATTAAATTAGAGCCACTTAGGAGCTGTTTCTGAGATTCGTCATTGATTGATTGTTCCACAGCCTGATCACCTGTGGCATAGTGAATTATGGTGATCTTAGAGACAAGTCCATAGACCTACTGATAATTTGGCCACCCAGTATGCTACATAGGGATTTCAGCCCCCTTACCATTTACACGATACCTTGACCTTACCATAGATCAGAATGACATACCTATGTAGCATGTCTTTCTTAGCGTAGCGGATTCCCTCATTTACCTGGCATCAGATACCACATGTGAGAATGAGATAACACCCATTGAAACTTCTTAAGCAGTGTGACTAGATTTCCACGAGATTCAGCTTTCTTTCCTATAACCCAGAGATGTTAGACAGAGTGGAGCTTCCACTTGAGGATTTCCACTCACCCCTTTGTATATGTCAGTTTTACTATCAGTTTACCTAGATGATTGAGATGAGTATACATTGCCCAGAGCACATGCCACAGATTAGATGTAGGCTCTACAGACCATGCAGAGTATGTTATCATACTCCTTGAGATACACTATGTATGTTATCATACTCCTTGAGATACACTATGTATGTACAAGTGTTCTCGCTTCCTTTCAGCAGTAGTTAGTAGTTGTATAGATAGCCACCAGAGCCATAGTATATAGTAGAGTCATAGCAGCTATCCTTGTTCTCTTATAAAATAGAGTGAGATATTTGGCTCAGGACCGAGTCAACTAGGACCCTGTGAGCAGTCCAGTTCCTTATATAGGGACACCTGAGAGTTGGATCTAGACTGGCGACAGTGAGCCATGCAGCTCATTAGTTTATACACTCGACCTAGTAGGAGACGCATAGCATACTTTAGGATGGCTGTAGGACCAGAGATAGAGTTTCCTGAGGGTATATGTAGTGACTTTTCACATAGATGAGATTAGAGAGACACGGGTAGATGTTAGCAGGTAGGCCTTGCCCCAATGTAGTCTTCCCAGATATAGCTCAGATTAGAACCTTGCGATACTCTAGAGTATCTGCTTGACCAACCCAGTAGGCCCTTAGGGGTGACCTAGGATTTTCTGCCGAGTTAGCAGTAGGGATCAGAACAAAAGAGAATCATGATGGTAATCTCAGAACATGCACAGACAACAGTAAGGATCAGGATAGAAGAAAAGGATGATGATAATGTCAGAACAGACACAGGAAGTATAGAATTCAAAATGTTTGAGATGGTCAACATCATTAGCAGGATTCGCCATGTCGACACAACTACCGTCAGTGAGCATGTCCATGACTATTAAAGAGTAAACGATACAATTGATGTGTATCCAAGGTCTAGGTTTCAGTTTCAGTAGAACCTCCTTGAGTTGAAATTTCGAGGACAAAATTTTTATAAGGAGGGAAGATTGTAAAACCCACGATTCGAGTTAGAATTTTATATTCAAAACCAGTCGGTTTGATCGTTATTTTCAATTCGAGTCAGTTTCAGAACACGTGTACTAAGTTGACACCAGTCGCGTGTATGAGCTATGAGGGGCATGCGTACCAAGTATATGATGATAACGTCATGAACATAGCAGAACAAAATGAGGTATCAAAATATATGAGAGTATGCCAGTTATTTTTTTCTTTTTATATATAGTGGATCACTAGAATTAGTTTTAGGCCGTTACCGCGTTAGGACGCGGTACATACATTTTGGGTGGGTTGATAGTCCTAAAGCATATCATTATGATGTTTCGGTGATTGTTTTATTTTCTAGGATTTTTCTGGATTTTTTTAGGATTTTCTACTACTTAGTCATTATTCTTGACTCGAGACAGAGTCGAGTCAAGTAATATTTGCAAGTTTGCCACCCAACCATTTTTTCTGCTCCCCCGACACTTTCCCCTTCCTAACCCTAGCCGCCCCCACTGTTTGGTGCCGCCACTGCCAGCGCCGTCGTCGCCTTGCCACCAGGAGTCGCCGCCTAGCCCCGCCATGGCGTCGCCATGCCACCCCGACCAGGCCCGGCCACCATCTGGCCGCCGCGACGCGAGGAAGCCGCGCCTTTGCACTGCACTTCTGTCGCCGATCGCGCCGCCGGCGACTGTCGCCGCCACGATCCAGCTGTAGCCACGACACCCTCGACCACCCAACGACCTTCCCCGACCGGAGCTGGAGGACATCTGCCTGCCGGCCCTATTTTTGCCATTTTTCGGTGAGACATCGCCTCCACTGACCATGTTGACGCCGTAGATGCGTTGGGCTAGCCGAGCCGGTTCCAATAGTACCCAATATGACCCCTATCTAGCTAGTAGACGCCGCCGGCGATTGCCATCGGAAAACCGTCGGAGACGTGCCAGAAAACCACTAAAGCCGCCGGAAAATCGCCAGAACTTGCCAGAAAACTAGATTCACTGGAGTTCGCCGGATATTCCACGGAGCTCATCCAATCTATCCCGATTGAACGTCAGACACTGATGAGCGCCGAATTCGAGCTCCGAGACACACGACAAAACCCTAGTCGTCGCCAATTGCCGATGACATGAGGTATAACTACCTCTGAGTTAGTTATTTAAAATTGATGATTGTTAGCACAACATGCTAAGATTGAATAATTGTCATGATAAATGTATGAGTATGAGGGCAGTGATAATTGCATGATGCAATTAATTGGGAATGAATAGTGAGTGATCTAATGAGGTAGATCAAGTTTGAGCATGCTAATCGAGTATGACGTAACTTAGAAAAATAGTATAAAATTGGTATGAATAGGATGACTTAGAATTATTTTCACATTATGATTATTTGACTGTTGATGGATGTTATTCGTATTGTGTGTGATGTTCATTGAGTTCGATGCATCATTTAGTTAGCGGGCGTTAGTATTTAGTTTTGATGTATAGGTACGGAGTAGGAGCTCGCCGCTTAGGTGCGATGATACGCTTGGAGCTTCTACTAGGTCCGTTTAGGACTCGACTCTGTTTTTACTCTATTCTATTGTATGTTTGATTTAATGCCTGCAAGGTGGGTTAAGTGGCATTTTATCGGATCCCACTTAACTCGGGACATCTAGCCGTACAGATTTTCGGACTAATAACCCCTCGAGGATGATTTTGAAAACAAGATCCACCACAAGTTGCCTTCGGGCCTATTATATAAATCCCTACCCAGACCTATATATATGTAGTTTTCGCATTTTCAGTGAGACGAGAGATGGAGAAACCGACTGAACGTACCATGAGCAGATGTCGTGACAGTCAAAGTGGGCTCTGGATTAGTGCCAGCGGACTGTTCCATTCCCGAGGGATCCTGACAACTTCTAGTTTGAGTTCCTCACACCCGGAGAATGTGGAGGTTTACGGGTACTGTTTAGTACAGTGCATGTCCAGACTTGTGATTCAAAGGGTACTAAAGGCGACTGCCTAAGAGTACTTAGCCTTCGTGCTCAAGGCTAGGAGAAATATGGAGGCAAGGAGAGGGCTTAGGATTTGAGACTAGAAAATAAAGTAAGAAAATGCCGAGAGCGGCATCAGCAGTAGCAGATCAGTAAGTTTGGGATGCTACCGGGTGTGCAGCCCAGTGGCTCCTCAGTAGTGCCCTTCAGAGTGTTCATGTGGAGTATATGATATTTTCTTTTATATGAGAGTTTGCTCTCATAGCCAACTTGTTATAGTTATTTTATTTTCTGGACCAGTAACACTTGTTACTGACATGTTTTTATACTATATGTAGGTAATAATCACGAGTTGGAGGAGCCAACTTGTTGTCGCTTGCACACTTGTCAGTCGATAGAGTGGTTAATATTCTATTTATGATGCTATTATATTGTGAATGATGTGAAATGCTAAGACATTATAGGATATGATTAAATACAATGAGATGATGTTATGACGTGATGAAAAGCTAAGACATGATGATAAGCAGTGAAATGTAATCAGAGCGCGCAACGAAAGTGTGGTGGGTTGAAACCCAAGTTCCACAATGAGTATACAGTATATTAGATTATGTGCGATTGAAATTGTTGATATATGCATATATATTGGTATATGTTGTTTTGACAGGGTGGACCCTAATTGCACTTTTAGGGGAGATTCTGTCTGTTTCTATTAGAATTTTTATTGAGTTTGATCGTAATTGTATTGGTATGTACTTTGCATTGCATGTCATTCATGAAGTACTATGTTAGGGTTTGTGCATTCATCCATGCATTGCGAGTTGTATCTTCTTCTTAAGATGCAGAGATTGGATCCGCATGAGTTAGGTTCAGGTTAGCCAACCTAACCGGGGCCTGTAACATGCTGGTTCGGTTCGCGAGCATGAGCTGGATTTGGGGTGTTAGAACTACTTTTAAGCCAAGAGTTAAGATATCTCAAACAACAAATGACCACCCCTTTATATAGAAGATGAGATGACTATTAGATACATGAATTCAATGAAGGTGTTTACAAATAAGTTAATCTAATTAATTTTGGAGTCCAATCAAGTTTGCAACTCCTGGATTTGCTCAACCAAGCCATAAGTAAGCCATCCCAAAACCATCAACATTCGCCCTCATTTGAGCTCCGTGAACTCCTTGCAGTAACCATTAGATGGGGCCAAGTACCATGACCTTTCAATTCCTAAGCTTAATTTGTTTCATTTTTTTGCATTAAAACTCTAAAATTAAGCATATCTCATAAAATATCAATTAACTAAAATATAACGAGAAATATCACATATTTTAATATAATTTATACTCGAGATGTATAAAATCACATTAAAAACATAGGTAAATATTGTATACTTTAAACACTTAACAATCACCTCCGCCTTATCATCCTCAGTTGATCTTGACTAGTGACAACCCCTGCCCCACCACTGTTGGCAATTTCTAGTGACGGCACCGCTAGCTCATTTGGTGCCCATCTTCCCGATCAGTCATGTTCATATCCCTGGTTTTGTCATGTTTGTCTGCCCACCAGCCCATGTTCGAGTCCAGCCCAACTCCTAGTCGTCTCAACAACTTAACCTACAGTGAGTCAACTCAACTTGACTTGGTTAGACTTACCTAGTTGACTCGCTAACACTTTTTCAGCCATTTCTTCTAATTTGAGACTCCCTACATTATTGGCATATTTTGATGTTATGAGTGTTTTTATTTATTTATTTATTTATTCATTATTATTTATTTCTTATTATTTATATATTTATCATGTGTGATGCATGCTTGTATGATAATTGATTGTCGTTGATGATGTATTTACTCATTAAGATTAATATTCTCAAGTTTATCAAATTTTTTTAATTATTTACTCGCACAAATGTTATAATTACTCGTGTTTAGATGTGTTCATATATTTGATAATTATATTGTTATTATTGATTATTAACTGATAGTAACTACTTATTCATTTAATTATTTACTGAATTATCTATTAGTTTGTTTATTTATTTATATGTTACTAACTCGTGTACGTGTTAATATTTGTTCGCATTTATTGTTTATATTATTATTATTTCTTGATTAATTAATTAATTTATTTATTTATTATCCTTTTATTGATAAGTGAGTTTCTTTAATTAATTGTTTATTATTGCTTATTTAATTATTAGTTGTTATTTATTTAGCTAGTTATTTCCATGCATGTTGTGTTGTCATTTATTATTGGTCCGAAGTTTACTCGAGCATCTATTATTTATATTTACTGTTCTTTTATTTATTTAAGTTCTTTTATTTATTTATTTATTTATTGCTTGTCATATCTCAATTTGTGTACCAAGTGCTTATTTATTGATTCATTTGGTGTTGTTGATTTTTGTCGTTGTTGTTGATGTGAGTACTTACCACAACCATACATCATATAGAATTGTGAGTGTTTTGCTTAACTTTGGGTTTCGATGTAGGCTCTAGAGTATGTGCTCGTTGTAGATATGCCGTGACACTTGGAGCTTGGATATCAAATCCGTTGGGACTCTTCTCAGCTTTATCACTCTATTCTATCGTAGTTTGATTTCCAGATTGTAGGATATTTTAAGTGGTTGTTTTATCGAAGCCCACTTAACACAGGTCATATAAAGGTATTTTACTTTTGTGATTAAGACACTCAAAGATTAGACCCCTTGTGTTATTTTTGAACTTAGCACTACCTGATGTTGCCTTCAAGCTTACTTATATGATTCCTTTTCCTAGCTTTATATGTAATTTTTATCGAGTTTTCAGTGAGCAAACAATTGGAGGACGTAACCTTACATATACCATGAGCGAGCACATATGCAGGTCGCACCAGACTCTAGATTAGTGAGAGGGTTGCTCCATTCCCGCAGGATCCTGACATCTCTACGTCTTGAGCTTCCTCATACCCAGAGAGGCGGGTACTATTGTGTACAACACCTGTTTAGACTTGTGGTATTAGTAGGCACTAAAGGCGATTATCTAAGAGTACTCGGCCTTTGTGCTCTGGGCTAAAGTTATATGAAGGTTTGGCGAGGGTTTATTATATGTGTTTTTTCCCCAAAAGTGGGACCAATTATTGCCGAGAGTAGCACAACACTAGTTTAGTTTGGGTTGTTATCTAGTTTGCATCTTGATGGCTCCTCAGTAGATGCCCTTTGAGTGTTCCCATGGAGATATATTGATTTTCCTTCTTCATGGAATTCAAATTCTACTTGCTAGTTTGCATTAGTTATTTTCCTGACTAGTGACACTTGTTATTGATCTCCTATAATATATGTTGTAACAGCCCGTTATTTGCATTAGGCTAGTATATCTTATTATTTCATTACCAATATTCATCAAAAGAATACAAACATACACCACACCAATAAACAATTTTTGTAAACACAAGAATTTTCTTAAGTAGGGTGGAATGTAAACATCCCCCAAATTTAAATTAGTCTCATATTCAATACCTAACGAGGTAAGATCTAATATATTAATATATTAGTAGGTATATGTTTAGGATCATTAACTTGATTAATTACTTTTAAAGTAAAGATTAAGTCCATCAATTTATATTAATTGGGCCTTTACAGGTGGTAACAAAGCAATCTGATTATGTGTTAGATGATAGGTTGGACTAAAGATATTGGCTAAGTTACTAGTCATGGGCCAACGAAGGATGTGGGTTGGGACTACTGATAGGAACTATAGGAATTTCGGGGACGCAATTTCATAAAGTGGGTGGATTGTGAGATCCCTCAAGTTAGTCCCACATCTAATACTAATTGGGGGTAAGATCATATTTATAAGTGGGAATGGACTATGGATCTTCAACTTCAATTAACCACTTTTTAAGAGATGACTTTGGCACATTAGTTTACACTTTGGGTCGGGTCATTACATAGTGTAGGTCTTGTGTTCCTATGCATTGGGTCTGCTCTGGTGGAAGGATAGATAATTGCTACACACTTATGCTCTGCGTCTACGTTGTTTATCTTCTATTCTTTTGTTTGCTTTTGATGCTTGTTTATATGTATTTCTTTGGTGTATTGTGATGTATGCCCTTACCATCTTTTGTATTAGCAGATTAGACATGATATCATGTCTCTTGATGAGACATTTAGACTTCATTTTTAGTAGTTATTTTGATGTATTTATTAATGTATTTTATTAGTTTATATTTTGGCTCTTATTGTGTGTTGAGTGTTCACATATCATGTCATTGTACGTAGCTTCTTATTAGGTTGTTATACACATCTATTCATCCTTTCCTGTTGGGTGTTGGTTGTGTATTTAGTGGTGTATTCCTTTCTCGAGATGCTAAGAGGGTTGCTTTGGTCCATTTTTGTTCGAGTCTTTCAGATTAATCGATTTAGATGTGATTTAACTTGATCGTAACAATTCTGATCCAGTTCTTAGGTGAATGGGATTCGGGGTGTAATAGTTGGTATCAGAGTATGTCTTGGTTGATTGAGATGAATAACTCTTGTTTTGAACTAAGTGTATGGATCTATCCTAGTCAAATCAGAAGGTCATTTCCTTTGATCTTTTCTTAGGCTTCCAGATTTTCGCTCAGTTAGACTTGATCAATGCATATCTAAGTATTAGAAGCTATAAAAGAATTATGGGATAGATTTGAGATCAAGATTTCAGTAAATGCTAGCAAGGATCTCACATGGATATCATGATAGGCTTAGAGACTCGCCTTTTCCTTTTATTGGACTGAAGATTTGGATGAGTTAGAGTGTCCAGAGTTTTCAGTTGGCTGCAGATAAATTGACTAGCGACTAGGAATACTTAAGAGCACTGAGGACCACGCTACAACACTTGTCTGTCTTTTTGCATGTCACCACTTCAGTCTTTCTTCCTTAAGACTCAGTATACATTGCGAGACGAAGTTATCAGAGATATCACCTGCAAGGACTTTGGAGTAGGGAGACACTAGCAGAGTTACTTGACACACGAGCATGGAACACCGAGTGCCTTGGACAAATACATCAAACATAGTTTGAGGTCTCCTTGGAGAACTTTGACCCTCAAATAACTCCTTGTAGATGAAGGCCATAGTTAGGGTTGCTAATTGAGCGAGCCAGCTCATGAGTATTTAGCGTTTGGTTCGGCTTGACTCAACTCGAAACTAGGCATTTAAATGCTCAAGCTCAAACTCGACTCGAACTCAAATCTTATGAGCCAAGCTTGAGCAAGGTCGCGTTTTGACTCGACTCGACTCGATTATAACTCGAACTTAACTCGTAGCTCGACTCAAACTCGACTTGATAAAATAATATAATAATATAGTTTTTATATTATATTTTATTTATTTATGTATGTATATATATATAGGGCTTGGGTACCTTGGGGGCGACCTCAGAAAATCTTTCTGCAGTCGCCCTTGCTCTGGACCATCCGATCACAAGGACGGTCCAGATTTGTTAAAGTTTTTAAAAAACCCTACGTGCTGCCCGTCTTTCTTTTTGTTTGCCGCCACCCATCCTCCCCGACCCGCCGCTGCCGCCGCCCCCCCCACGTCGGCCTCCTCGACCGGCGCCCTCTTCCCTGACCCGCCGCCACCCATCATCCCCTCGCCCATCCGCGACCGCCCATCATCCCCTTCCCCCTTCCACCTCATTCTCCTGTTGCCGCCACTGCCAACCTTCCCCTTCCCCATTCCTCCCACTCCCACCCACGTGGCCGCCGGCTACCTTCCCCCTTCCTCCTTGTTTTCCCGTCGACGCCACTGCCACCCACCTTGACATTCTTGTGCATTCTCTTGCCAATGGCCCTGGGGTATTTTTTTCTGAATCTGTTAAGAGCATTCCTAATTATTGTCACTTTGTTATGATTTTTTTTTGGTTGACTCAAGTTAGCAAACCGTTGATTGAGACATCTACGAATGGCTATCTTGCAGCCGTTTCAACCTCAAGCGAAACTTATTTTCATTGCTTAAAAATTTTATTCCAATCATCACGGTTCTATATGGCCCTGGTTCCATATGTCGACTGTCAATTAAAACACAGATACAAATTGGTGGGATCACCTTCACTGCGCTATGTCACATCACATTTTTGTTCTTGCTATTGAGAACACTTTTCTACGCCTTGGATGTCGGGACTCGTGCTACAAGCCTTGATACATTGCCCTGCCATTTATGCGAGCTTGATAGCAGAAAAGGCGGAATAAATGAAAAGGGTGGAATAAGGTTTTTCAATACCCGGAGCTTCACTTGTCATGAAAATTTTTTTCTCACAAAAATTTCAACAGATGTAAATGACGCGGCATGGTACCCATTCTGATCTAACTCCATGTGAGACTATAGAAAACTGATTATCAGCAATTTGATTCTCAACAATTTGTGTTGTGGATGGATTAACTAAATTTCTAGCCATTTCAGCTCAACTTTGACTGCTTAGAATGAAATAGTCTATACGTACATAATGCTTCATCAGAATGACCGATACCAATTGTCTTTATATATGTATAAAGAGAAGGATATGGTACATCTAATGGCGAACAAAGGCTTACATTTTTCTCATTGAAGTCTAACGTTTATATAGGCTTCACGATGTAGTCAATATGAAGATTTTAGCGATGCTTCTCAGATTCTTAACTTGTTCACCGGATTTTTTGTAGTGAAGTACAAGGCTCCCAAACAAACAAAAAAGCAGATTATAATATCCTTTGAAATGACCGCTTGCGGTCAATCATCAAAATTTGTAACCACTCTCTTATCAGCTACAATATATGGTAAACTATAACAAGGAAAATCAATTTGCCAGAAACCATTCATAAAAGAAGTCAGTGTTGGACAAGAGACTAGATCCAGCAATGCACAAATTCCCACTGCATAGCATCCACAGACTTGAGAATATGAGCACAACAAAATTTTCACAACCATCTCGACTATGAAATTTCTAACACAAAAACTTCTTTACAACATTTTTCTGTAAATATGGCCATGCAGAGAGGCATCAAGCAACATAATGAAAAACTCTTACCAAGATAAACAAAAACTTCAACAAGGTATAAATAATAATTAGATAAAAGACTATGAAATGCCAACATCCACATGCCAAGTAATTACAAATCAGGGCAGCCCCTATTATTTGTGTATACACAAAAGCTTGACTCATATAATTCTCTTAGCTACAATAACCTGATATACATCACAAAATCACACGACTTCCAAGGGATTGTACTTCTATCATTGCACAAAATGAAGCTCAATCGCATCATCATTCAATCAAAACAATGCCATCAATGACACTCTTACATGTTAACCAGCGCTTCCCACATAATCAATAAAGTTGTAACCATGGTGCACCCTTTTGGGAGTTCTAATCAATAATATTGGCAGCGAACATAAGTGGCATGCAGTATTTGAC